>JAEIFQ010000849.1:0-49250 GCA_018904025.1 Zaprionus vittiger | reverse complement strand
GCAGCATATGAATTTATAGTGAATTGTAATAATATTTATATTTCTAGTTATATTGTTCATATTGGCCGTCAGCCGTCAGGGGCAGTAAGGGGAAATAAATGTAACCATAGCTTTGGCTGTGGTACGTGCCATCCTTACTCCTACTGACGGAAGTGCGGCTATACTCTCCACGTGAGGGCGGCTGGAAGCAGGCCCCTAGTACGGTCATGTCTCTGCTAGGGGTGCTGACTAATTGTAGTCGGGCGAAGATCGTGAATCTATAAATCACCCCAATCCAAGGCGGAACAGCATACGCTAATGGATGCATGGCCAGGGGGTAGCCTGGTCTCTAGTATGCGGACTCTGGATACCTGTCGCCCTCCAGTTTCATTCAGACTTCCCACGGCACGCGGGCTATGTCGTGGGTGACCTTCCCTTCCCGCTTACTCGTGGGACCAATTTATGGAACTAAATAAAAAAATAGAAAAGTCTGATGCGGCTTTGATAGCATCAATCCAGGGTGAAGCCCTCACGGCCGACCCCAACACCAGCACTGCAGCTATTGGGCTGCTGGCTTCCACCCCCAATACTACGGGTTTCGGCTCTAGTATTTCGGGGGACTCGGATAGGCCACGAACTCCCTTGGACACTGAGTTCGCTAGTGCTGCATTTTCGTCCAACAACTGCTTAGGCACGCAGCAAAATGTCGATGAGGTGATGTCCTCTGACGCTGAAGCTGACGGTGACCTGATCAGCTTTGCTGACGACGCCTCCGTGGCCTCTCAGAGGTCAGGCCTCACGGAAGCAGGCTCCCAAATCCAGACGCTGCGACTGGATTCGGGGAACGCCTTCGTTAAAATGAAGACCCGCGAGAAGAAGCTATTCAAAGCTGCACTCGCAAAGGGTTCGAGCAGAGCAGAGGCTCTTGTGATCGCCACTGCGCCCCCCGCGGAAACCAAGGCTAAGCGGGCGCGTGCTGACGAAACCTTCCCCGAACCCCAAGGGTCCTCAAAGAAGCCCAAAAAGACTCATGTGGAGTCCACAAAGCCACTCTTCAGCCAAGTGGCAAGCAGAGTGAAACTGGGCTTCACTTCGGCTGATCCCACTAAACCCCTTTCACCGGAGCAGTTGGCCACGGTGCAAGACAGCATCCTGAAGGCAATGCTGCTGCCCTCCACATCGGTTGCCGGTCCAGGTTTCGAGGCCTGCATACCTCGAAATGAATGGCTGCTCCTTGTGTGCGAGGATAGCATCACCGCTGAGTGGGTCAGGGGAGCTGTTGGACATATCAGGTCCATCAGCTGCCTTGATGTCAAACTGTTGGAGGAATCTGAGTTCCCAAGAGCTCACCTCATTAGAGGGTACTTCCCCAAAAGTGCCGAGCTCCCACCCGCCTCAATTTTGGAACAGTTGTGTCACCAAAATTATGAACGCTTCTCAACGAAGCTGTGGCGGGTGGTTCAACACAGCCTTAACGGCAAAACGACGCACCTCGCGATGATGGTCGACGAGCAGTCGTATAAGGCCCTGACGGAACTTAAGGGTAATGTTAAATACCGTTTCAACCGGTTAAAACTTATCCTTAAAAATTCCGCCGTCAGGGTCTCTCCCACTCCTGCCCTATCCCCTTCCCCATCTCCAACCATACCCCCTCCTATCAGCGCTCCTCCGGCGGCGGCAACGGTGGCCTCCACCGGCGTGACAGCAGTGGCTGACGCTCCGGTGGCGTCTACTAGTGCCGCAGCCGCAGTCGCGCTGATAACCAAAATCCCCAAACCCCCGGTCATTGTGGTGACTGCCCCTAAGCCCACAACGGGCCGTACGAGGCCGGTGATTGGCAACGGGCGCCCCCTGTCCCGTCAAGGCCCACCACCAGCTCAGTGCGGAAACCACCCGCAAGGGTACCTCCGGCGACCGGGGTCGCTAGGCGACCTCCCCAGAGCAGTTCCTCCAGACTGCCGAAGGGCATCCGAGGTAATGACTCTCGGGGGGCAAGGCAGGTGGCCTTGTCACCAAAGCCCTTAAGGAGGATGCCGAGCGCCATTAAGGTGCTCCAGGCGAACCTGCACCACGCCAGAGGAGCGTCCGCCACCCTGTGCAGGGTCGTCTGTGAAGATGCAATCAACCTGGCTCTCGTCCAAGAGCCATGGTTGATCGGTGGCCATCATGGACTATCATGCGGATCATGTAAGTTATTATATGACCGTATGGGTGGTGCCCCTCGCACCGCTATTGTTGTAAATAACGATGTGAGACACTTCCCTTTACCTAACTTCATCCACAGAGACCTGGTGGCAACGGCTATTGAGGTAGCCACGGCTGAGGGTGTCCGGGAGGTAGTGATCGCCTCTGCCTACTTTCCGGGCGACGTGGATGACGTTCCCCCCACAGAGGTTCAGAGGCTAGTGGAATTCTGCCGCCTGCACAACAAGCCGCTTGTGATCGGCTGCGATGCAAATGCGCATCACACGATCTGGGGAAGCAGCGACGTCAATAAACGTGGTGAGTCCCTTTTAGAGTATCTATTGTGTTGTCAATTAGATGTTGCTAACATAGGGTGTAAGCCAACTTTTATTAACGCCATTAGGGAGGAGGTTCTGGACCTTACCCTAGTCAGCAACTCTATTGTGAGTTCGCTGGCCAACTGGCGGGTCACAGACGAAGCCACTCTGTCGGACCATCAGCACATCAGGTTCGACCTCCCTGGCCAAGTCGAGATCCGCCAGAACTCCTTCTGTCCCAAAAAGGCAAACTGGGAACTCTTCAAAGCCTCTGTGGCTTTTAAAGCAGACTCGTTGCTCAGCAACCCTAATTCTATCAGTGAGATAGAACTTGCTGCCAACATGCTCCAAGATGTGCTAATCACATCCTTCGAGGACAGCTCTGTTCGGAAGACCCTAAAGGTTAACCGTAAAGTTCCATGGTGGAACGAGGAACTGGCTGCACAAAGAAGGCAGGTTAGAAGCCTATTCAACAAGGCCAGATCTAACCGTGTCAGTTGGGATGTCTATAGGGACGCTCTCACTAACTACAACAAGAACATTAGACGTGCTAAACGCGATATGTGGCGCAGCTACTGTGGTAGTATCGAATCGCTGCCAGAGGCAGCGAGACTCCACAAAGTATTGGACAAAGGGTCGTCTAATGGGATAGGGCTTCTTAAAAGAGCAGATGGCTCTTATACTCAAGATCGCAGGGAAGCACTTGACCTTTTCATGATGACGCCACCTTGTCACCGGACTCACGTGGGTCCAGTCTATCAGGAACCATCTTCGACCCTGAAAAGGTCAAATGGGCTGTGGATTCCTTCGCTCCCTTCAAAGCCCCAGGGGGCGATCAAATCTTTCCAGCTCTTCTACAAAACAGCCTGGATCATATTCTTGATCCGCTGGTTGGCCTTCTTAGAGCTAGTCTCACTTGGGGTTACATACCGATCTCTTGGAGGAGAGTCAATGTGGTATTTATTCCCAAACAAGGGAATAGTCCCCCTGATCAGCCTAAGTCATACCGATCAGTCTTACCTCCTTTCTGCTTAAGACAGCGGAAAGGCTCGTAGACCAGCACATTCGGTGCTCTCTGCAGAAAACATGTCCTCTGCATCTCACGCAATTTGCGTATATTTCCGGAAGATCGACAGAGGTCGCTCTTCACAAGCTAGTGGGCAAAATCGAAAGAGCCCTCGTATCCAAGAACATTGCTCTGTGCTCTTCTTGATATAGAGGGTGCTTTCGATAATACCGGCTACGGGTCTATTTCTGCTGCGCTGGAGCGCAGAAATATCGCCCGTCCTTTAATCCGATGGATTGATGCTATGCTCAAACACCGGACTATTTCCTCTACCTTGGACTCCACGACTGCTTTCATTAGTGCGGTTAAGGGTTGTCCCCAGGGAGGGGTTTTATCCCCCTTACTCTGGTCCCTAGTAGTTGATGAACTACTGAGTATTCTTGCGGAACAGGGCGTGGAAGCAATCGGCTACGCTGACGACCTGGCGCTCATAGTGAATGGGAACTTTACCAACACCATGACAGAGCTGATGCAATCTGCTCTGAACACGGTTAGTAGGTGGTGCGTAGATGTAGGTCTGAGCATCAATCCACAAAAGGCAATTATCGTTCCCTTCACTAAGCGCCATCTCGTTGACATAGGTCAATTGCACATTGGCGGCTCGCCCGTGGGACTTTCCAGCGAGGTTAAATATCTAGGGGTAACTCTTGATAAAAGACTGAACTGGAACTCCCATCTAAACAACACCCTATCAAAGGCAACTCATGCCATGTGGGCCTGCAGAAGATTCTTTGGTAGGATCTGGGGTCTCAAATCCTGCACCATTCGGTGGCTATTTGAGATGATGGTAAGACCCATCGTCACCTACGCTGCCATTGTGTGGTGGCCTAAGGTTACGCAGGTCACTGCCATCACCAAATGCACTAAACTGCATAGGCTGCTTTGCTTGTCCTTGACGGGTGCACTTCGCACCTGTCTCACAGCAGCAATGGAATCAATTATAAATTTGACTCCGCTGCACATTCAAATAAAAGAAGTCGCCATTATGAGTCTTCTTAGAATCAAGCTTCAATCTGGGCTTCTAGCTACCGAATCGGGGCATGCTAGACTTATCAAAGACATTCCTGGCTTAGAGATCTGCTATAGATCTCTTCTTTGGTGCAAAATTCAGAACCCTCATCCCGGACCGGAGGGACTGGGATGCTGGCAACCCCATCAGTGACCCTCATGGTATACACTGGTATACTGATGGGTCAAAGACTGATCAGGGGGTTGGAGCTGGGATACATGGTCCCAACTCCAAAACCTCGATTGCTATGGGCAAGTGGCCCACGGTTTTTCAATCCGAGGTTCATGCCATCGAGTTCTGCTGTCGTCTTATCCTTGAGAAGGGGATCAGAGGAGCGAACATCTACATCTTCTCGGACAGCCAAGCTGCCATACTAGCCCTCTCCTCAAAAAGAATAGGTTCACGTATGGTGGCCGACTGTTGGAACTGTCTCCAGAGGCTTTCCAACAGAAACAAAGTTACCCTTCTATGGGTACCTGGACACTCTGGTTTCCAGGGCAACGAGCTAGCGGATGAGCTAGCGAGGGCGGGGTCATCAGCCCCTCTGCATGGCCCCGAACCCTTCTGCGGCGTGGGGTGGTCAACTATTTCATCCCTTGTGAAAACATGGGCGAATAGGCTGACCGAACGCTACTGGTTCTTTCAACCAGGGATGAGGCAGGCTAGAGAGCTTACGAATCCTTCGATTAAACGAAGAACAAAGCTACTCTCTCGGAGAGATCTCTATCTCCTTGTTGGCTACCTTAGTGGACACCACTTGGTGAACTATCACCTCAAAAAAATGCGTCTGTCCTCGGATGCAGAATGCAGGCTCTGTAAAGAGGACGACGAAACCACAAAACACATCCTGTGTGATTGTCCAGCCTTGGTATGGATTAGGAGGAAACATCTGCACGTGGAAACCGCAGTTCCCGAGCACATTGTCCGTTCCTCGACAAAAGACCTGTTATGCTTCATCAGAGAAGCAGAACAGCTTTTGTCATGATAGGGCGAGCATTATAGGTACAAAAGATCATTCTGGTCGCAGTGCCTCGCCCCTTCTCTGCTGTGAAACTCCCTTACAATAATAATAATAAAATAATAAATTGTTCATATTGAATTTGATGGTTAAATGAAGTTAATTGTAGTTTAAAGTAATTTGTTAGCGTTAAGTAATTGAAGTATAAGACAATGAAGTTGTGTATTTAAGAGCGCCAAGAAGGCATTTAGTATAAGCAGGCTCTCTTTATTTGAGCTTGAGTGATCGGCAATTGCCGACGGCAAATTCGAGAGTGCGTGGCCAATCTGTGGTCACCGCTCCAAACATTTTGAATTTCCTTATCGTTTGTCAAGCAACTTAGCGTGCCATCAGCAGCAATAAATTGTTATTGTTAACCGAATTCACCGCGTCTCATCTTTTATTTAATTTCGTATTCTCGTTTCGCTAAAAACGCTAAGCGAATTTTTCAAAACCGATATGCTGCCTACTTTTCGGCGGCGAGTTTCGGCGTAAACACGGCCAAATAAAAAGTCCATATTTTAAAAGAAATAATAAATATAAACTAGATAATTATAAATAGGTTTTTTTTTCTATTGTTTTTATTGGTTTGGCAAGCGGATCAAAATTCAATGTCACTTAACCATGATCTCGTTTCGAAGAGCAGCTTGACTATGATACGCTGCCATCTTGGAAAGATTGTGCTAGACAACTGAATAAAAGGTATCACTATCTGTTAGTAGAAGAGTCAACTGGTGACAAAACAAATTCGCGAGTTGACGCGAAGAAGCCCCATCAGTTTATATCGTCCTTTGCTTGTGCTGATGGAGGGCGTTCATCATCGTCTGTGTGCGTCTTCTGCAAGTCAGAAATGCACAATATTGATTCGGGTCCATCGTTTGCTGCAATATCAGTTATGCAGCGTTTTGAATTCGTCAAAACACAAAAGTTTTGTTTGGTTGTGGGGCATATGGTCTCAAAATGTAAGACATTAAAATGTCGAAATTGCTCGAAGCCTCACCATTCGTTGCTTCACAGGTATACCACCTCTGCTCAAGGTGAGGTAACCACACTGCAAGCGAGTATGTCAGCCGCGTATTCGGGGCATGTAGCAAACACTGCACAAATTGTTCTTGCCACAGCTGTCGTTAATGTAAAAGACAGATTTGGTCAGTTGCATCCTGCACGAGCCTTATTTGATAGTGGCTCCCAAATCAATTTGATGTCTGAGAGTATGGCCCAGATGTTACGGCTCAAGCGGGGGAGCCAACATCTTTAGCTATCTCGATGGTTGGTGGTTCAACAATAGATAGCAAAAATAAGATATGCGCTTCTATTCAGTCGCGCATAAATTCTCATAACTTTTTGGCATTCCATGGGTTTTTCAAATTGGTAAATACCAAAAAATATAAAGCTGGCAGACCCAGAAATAATTAAATAAAATAAGATATGTGCTTCTATTCAGTCGCGCATAAACTCTCACAACTTTTTGCCTGAATGTTGGGTATTAAAATCCATTTCAACAACACAGCCTGGACATTCCATGGGTATTTCAAATTGGAAAATACCCAAAAATATGAAACTGGCAGACCCAGAATTTAATAGGCCAGCTAAGGTGGACATTCTTTGAGGAGCAGAATTGTTTTACGAATTATTATGCGTTGGGCAAATAAAACTAGGTTCTGAACTTCCATTAATGCTTTATTCATCAGTTCATTGGGTGTTTAACGGCCCAAACTTATTGTTCTCTCGACTGAAAGGCGTTTTTTGCAACTTGAGCGTAATTTATCAAAGGATGCAGTTCTTAAAAACATGTACCATGACTTCATGAAAGAATATTGAGATTTGGGACACATGTTCATTCAACTCCAGTCAACTCCTCTAGAACAGCATTATTATATTCCTCATCAATGCGTTCTTAGGCCTGAAAGTTCCTTCACCAAGCTTCGTGTAGTTTTCGATGCTTCTAGTAAGACGTCAACAGCTGTTTCACTTAATGAAACACTGATGGTGGGCCGACCATGACATTGCGTGATTTCCATAAAATCCGCATTCCCCGGTACGTATGTCTAAATACGTATCAAAGGGTTCAGATACATGGCTTTGCTGATGCATCTAGTCATGCACACGGTTGTTGGCATTACATTGCTCACTGTAAAGTCTAGGGTAGCCCCACTTAATGTAAAAACAATACCCCGACTAGAGCTATGTGCAGCACTCTTGCTGGCCAAGCTCAGGCACCAACCTTAACAAAATTCAATTTAGAATCAATTAGTGTTGTATTGGTTACAAAGCGATTCTTGCACATTGGGCACATTTGTGGTAAATAGAGTTGCAGAAATTCAGGAATTGTCGAATGGTATTGTGTGGCGTCACGTTCCGACAGATGCTAATGCAGCGGATTTTGTATCGAGAGGAACCGATATAGAAATATAGCAGTAATTGAAATTATTAAGAAAAAGTTTTAGCACCAATGGTACAATCGCTGAATCCATTTATTGATAAATTTGACAAAAATTGAATACAATTTGAACTCGTTCGAGTAGGAGGACGTTTGTTACACGGGCCTCTCTCTTATGACGCTTAATTTCCGCTCTTAATGACAAAGAAGTCAGGATTTATTCAACTATTTGTCAGATATTTGCATTGTAGGCACTGCCATGCTGGTCCAAAAGTTCTAGTTGGACTTTTGAGACAGCAAATTTGCGTAGTTAATGCTCGAAGTTTGTGCACTGCAGTTGTTCGAAATTGCGTACACTGTTTTCGATATAAACCAAAATTGGTGGAGCAAATAATGGGAAATTAGCTTGCTGATCGCCTTCGAGAAAGTCGGCCATTTAGAATTTGTGGAGCAGACTTCTGTGGGCCGTTCTATGTTAGCTATAGGATCAGGGGTAGACCACCTGTTAAAATATATGTTGCCGTTTTTGTTGGTATACTGTTTTTAATGTTTTTAAAAGGTTCATCGGGAGACGCGAATAACCGGAGACGATGTTTAGCGACAACGCGAAGAATTTCGTTGGAGCTAGCAACGTGCTGAGGGAGCTGCAGACGGCGTTCTACAACAAAGAGGTGAGTGTAATGGTCGAAGTGCGAATCATGAAGTAGTGCCAAACCACAAAGGGTATCAATTTCGAACTTCAATATTTGACAATCGGATCTGGAATGATAGCGGACGGAAGCCTTTTGTGCCGTAGCTCTTTGGCGTGGGGTGGGTTATTGCCATATTCCTTCTCCACATCTACACAACTTTATTATTTAGGATTCCTAACAGAAACTCCAAGAAATACAAAAGGGGTGTAACTAGTGAAAAAAAACTGTTGTAGGTTGAAATAAATACAAACAAATTCGGACTGCAATACACAACATTTGCGGGGTCAATGGTGTAGTGCGACCTCGCTGTCTTTACCCACCCTACCATAATCTTCAGAAACAATTATTGTATCCGAAGATACCCTTAAACCGCCAGACTATTTACTTAAGTTTCCATGTCTATCCAGAAAACAAAAAAAATTAGCACATCATTATGTTCATTTCAATGTTCATGTTTTATTCCTATAGCAAAGGGGCAGAAAATTGTTTGACATATTAATCGGCATTAATATTATCAATGCACTATGGGAAAAAAGTTGTTTCTTTTTTTTTCGGCATCAACTCCAATTTTATAAATAGAGACTTGAAATTTTCGCGGTGTATTATAAAAAGTATAACTGAATTTCGGTTTTGTTTTAGTCCACGTCCGCTTTATATTTACGGAGAGAAATATAACCAGTAAGAAAAGCAACAGTCGCGTGGCACGCGACAGTGGGATACCCTTCGACCTACGTTCCTATGTATGTAGACATATACATATGCACATACTTTGAAATTATTCTCGATAGATGGCGCTCGCGCTTCACGCTCGCCTTCCTCCCTTGTTAGTAGACACAAGCACTTGGTTTTATGCGCCTACTTTCTTGAATAACTTTTGTGTTTATTGTCCGATCGGATTGCAATTTAGAGAATAAGTAGATATAACTATCAGCTTAGTATATGTTAAAGTCAGAAAGTTTTATCTTTAATACAACGCTTACAAATTTTCAGTTCAAAAATTAAATTATTGATTTGCGGGGGCGGTGGGCGTGGCACCCAACATTTGAAATAAACTTCATCTGCGCCTGGTACACAGAAACCTTCATGCCAAATTTGGTGTCTCTAGCTCTTATAATAGCTGAGATCTGTGTGTTCATCTGGTCATCCATACATCCGGACATCCGGACAGACAGACAGACATGGCTCAATCGACTCGGCTAGTGATCCTGAGCAAGAATATATATACTTTGTGGGGTCTCCTATGCCTCCTTCTGCCTGTTACATACATTTGCACAAAGTTAGTATACCCTTTTTTGACCATTTTCAATGGTCGAAGGGTATAAAAACAATAATTTACTGATATTGGCCGTCAGCCGTCAGAGGCAGTAAAGGGAAATAAATGTAACCATTGCTTTGGCTGTGGGTGGGGTGCGCCCCTCCTTCCCCCTCCGTGGGGAGTGCGGCTACTACTCTCCACGTGAGGGCGGCTGGAAGCAGGCTCCTAGTACGGTCATGTCTCTGCTGGGGGTGCTGACTAATTGTAGTCGGGCGAAGATCGTGAATCTATAAATCACCCCAATCCAAGGCGGAACAGCTAAATACGCTAATGGATGCATGGCCAGGGGGTTGTGGTAGCTGATGAAAGTTTTAATTTAATTTGTTCACTTTAATATTTGAATATTTGGCGCTTTGCCGAAACACGTCTTTATTATTCGCTTGTCACATTCAGAGTGATCTTGCAGTGCTGCAGTGAGGCACAGCTAACCTGCACATGCTTAATCTATGTTAAACTCATTAGGCTATGTTAAACTCATTAGGCTATGTTATGTTAATTTAGTATTTATTATTAGTATTATGTTATTATATGTATTATGTATGACAAGGTGTCATAACATTGAAGGTGGTATGCTACACCTCCCTTTTTAAAGAAATGACGTAATAGTCATGTAGTCATTTTTAGTTACTTTTTTTTGTATATGTATATTATTATTATTTTTATAGCATTTACATTGTTCAGACGGAGAGGTAAAGAAAAATTTTATATATTTAATGAATTACGTTAAGTTGTGTTTTTTTTTTTTTTTTTTTGATTGATTATTAATTATTAAGTAGTACTTGCAATGTTGAGACAAACATTTTTTGTTTAATAGAAAAAAATTATATATATTTACTGAACTACCTTTTTTTTTATAAAGACCAGCAAGTATGGCCTGGGACCTTTAGCTTTTATTTATATTTGCTTTATTTTTTTTTTTTTTGGTTGATCAGACCTTTTTCTTTTTTTTTTTTTTTAAACGTTTCATTTATTATATATCTTTAGCCTATTTTTATGAACTTTTTGTTTTTTCTGTTTATTATCTATAATTATTATATTGTCTTTGTCTTCAATTTTTTCTACGATGTAAGGGCCTAAATATACTGGATCTAGTTTATGACCAGTTTCGTTTCTTAGTATAACTCTATCTCCTATCTTTAATTCGAAGTCTGAAGTATCTTTATCGTATTGTTGTTTCCTTAAAGCCTTAGATTTGTCTAACATTAACCTAGCTCTTTTGTATGCTATTTCTAACCTAAATTTGATTTCTTTCGAATAATCTTCGATATTATAAAGTGGTTCTATGCTAGTTATATTAGTGATATTTCCGGGTAAATTATTTGTTCTACCAAAAACAAGTTCATATGGACAATAATTATGTACCATAGAAGGGGTTGTATTAAAACAATAGACGAAATAATGAAGCCATACGTCCCAATCATTCTTATCAACTGATATGTAGGATCGTATGTATTCATTTAAAGTTCTATGACTTCTTTCGACTACTCCTACTGTTTGATGGTGGTGAGCGGTAGACGTTATATTTTTAATTTTTAAATATTTGCAAAGATCTGTGATTATTGAGTTCTTATACTCTGTACCCATGTCCGTAATGAACGTCTTCATTGGACCGTAAGTAAGAATAAAAGACTCGAAAATTGCTTTAGCGACTGTTGTTGCGCTTTTATTCGATATGGGAATTGCAACTAAATATTTAGTTAAGTCACAAATGAGAGTGACTGCATATTCGTTGCCATTTTCCGACTTTGGTAGAGGACCTATAGTGTCCACTATCACTCTGTCGAAAGCATGTTCAGGGGTTTCAGTTAAGGTCATTGGGGTCTTTGTATGCGTCGTTGTTTTTGACATTTGGCATTTTTGACATTTTTTAATGTAGTCTGTTATTTGTTTAGACATTCCTTTCCAAAAATAATGTCTTTTGACCTTGGCCAAGGTTTTTGCAATGCCTGTATGACCTCCTTGTAATGGATCATCATGTAGTGTAGACAAAATTGCTTCTTTTTCTTTTTCACTGTTTATTAAGGTCACCGGGTTGAGTAGCGCCACTCTTAATTTTGTTAATACTTTATTGCCCTTTTGTTTAAAGTTATCTATTGAAACGTATTCAAAGATATTTCCCCACGGTGCCATTTTGAGATGATTGATTTTATATATACCGGCCTGCATTTCAAGCCTTTGGAAAAATTGATCTAAATCAAGGACTCCATTAGTATATAAATCATTGACATCATATCTTGCAGTAATCTTTTTTCCATGTTTAAAGAAACATATCATATTTTTTACTTGCAAGGTCACTACTTTACGTACCTCGTCATTATTGATGACTTGGTATACGTTGGGCATTGAAGCTGTTTCTATTGATTGCGTATGCAATTCAGATTTGTTTGTTTCTCCTGCGCAGGATTTTTGTCTACTTTGTTTCCTGGTAGTGACTTTCAGGACTTTATGTTGCATGTTTTTGAGTTCCTTTATATTTATACGCGAAAGTGCGTCTGCTACGAAATTATCTTTTCCCTTTAAGTATTCTACAGTGAAGTCGTATTCTTCAAGCTCTAGCCGCATGCGAGTTAATTTAGAACTGGGATTAGTCATAGAAAATAGATATGTTAATGGTCTGTGGTCTGTTTTAATTGTGAAATGTTTTCCATAAATATATGGTCTAAAATGGGTGATTGCCCAATGAATTGCAGCTAACTCTTGTTCCGTAGTACTCTTATTGCTTTCCCCTTTTGTAAATGAGCTGAATCCCGTCACGATTCTGGGTAAGAACCGCTCCGCAAGCTTGTTTACTAGCATCCGTTATAATGCAAAATTCTTTGCGAAAATCAGGATATTGTAATAATGTGGGGTGCATAAGTTTTTCTTTAAGGTGTTCGAATGCTCTTTGGCATTCGCTTGACCATTCAAAAGGGACATTCTTTTTACACAATCTAGTTATGTGTCGTGAATAATCGGCGAAGTTTTCAATAAATCGACGGTAATAGTTGCAGAATGCTACAAATCGTCTTGCGCTATCCGCGTCATGAGGAACGGGATAATTTTAGATGACGTCATATTTTTTGTCATCTGGCAATACTGCATTTGTGACCTAGGAATGTCACTTCATGCATGAAAAATGAACATTTTTCCGGATGCAACTTTAGGTTATATTTCCTACATACATTAAAAACATCAGTAAGGTTTTTAATCATGTGTTTTTCGGAACATCCTATCACCATTAAATCATCCATATAAAGGAATGCCTGAGAAGGTTCTAAACCTGAGAATGATATTGTCATCATTCTCTGAAATGAATTTGGTGCTATTTTCAGACCAAAAGGTAATCGCGTGAAGCGATATGAGCCATTGCTCGTTGAAAAAGATGTTATGTTTCTTGAGTTTTCTTCAAGTTCTATCTGATGGAATCCTGACATTAAGTCAAGGCATGAAAAGTACTTAGCTCGACCTAGTTGATCCAAAATATCATCAATTCTAGGGAGTGGAAATTTGTCAGAAAGAAGTTTTTTATTAATTTGACGATAGTCGACTACTAATCGCCATTTCTTTTGATCTGAATTTGGTAATGATTTTTTCGGAACTAACAAGAGTGGACTGTTGTATTCAGATACAGACGGTTCTATGATTTTGTCGTTTATTAATTTCTCTACCTGTTTTTTGATTTCTTCTATATGGCTATGCGGGCTTCTGTAGTTCTTTATATAAATGGGTTCATCATCTTTAAGTCTTAATGTTTGTTTATAAAAATTGCTAGTTGATATTGGTTCAGTTTCCAGTCCGAACACATCACTATACTTTGTGCATAATTCAGTTAACTGATTTTTAAATTGTTCTGGAAAATTTTTCTTTAGTAATGAAAGTACTTTTTCGCTTCTACCTTCTAGCTTAGAGCTATGAATGTCGTAATCTTTAAGGTTTTCATATTTGACATTGTTTACCTTGACCATTTGGTCGAAATTAGTGGTATTTAGAAGTCGAATGTACACATGTTTGGATGCTGCTATTGTATTTGCAACATAAATTCCATTGTGTATTTCCTGATTTGGAATAAATATGTAGTCATCTACAATATCAATGTCTATTTTTCGAATTACTTGTGATCTGGCTGGCAGAAGAATTGTATTGTTGCCAGCGCTATATGTTATTGGAATGTATATTGGATAATTTAAATTTTGGGGTCTAATTATAAACCAGTCTTCACTTGGTTTAAAATCTAGTTGGCAATTGAATTTTTTATAAAATCAATGCCTATTATTCCGTCGCATGGTATTGAAAATTTTGAGTCTACCAAATGGAAGTTATGTGGAATAATATATTTTGTAGATTGAAGTTCTACGAAGGTTGTCCCTTGAGATTTTATAACACCTTGGCCTATGCCTTGGATGTTTATTATTTTTTTCATTCTGAATTTTAAAGTTATCTGAATTTACTTTTAAAAGTGAAATATCTGCACCAGTATCAATGAGAAATGTTAATTTATTTTGAGTTGAATGATTGTAGAAGGTAGTTAAGACTGTAATTTATGGAATGAACTTTCGCATTTATTGATTGTTTCCTAAAGGGATCTGTGAGTTTTCCGACGAATTTTGTGTCAGTCTCACATTGTGACTATTTCCCTGGTTGGAGTTACCTCGGCCTCTACCTAGGTTTTGACCTCGTCTTCCTCCACGGTTGTTATAATTGTTATTATTGTTATTTCGGTTATATTTGTTGTGGTTGCCGTTTCTGCCACGGTTATAACCTCGGCCTCCTCTATTATTGTTATTTGCACATCGTCGATAATTGAGTATAGTGTTACTCTGACCTGTTATCTCCGTGCAACTGTTTACAAATTTGGAAATGGTATCATTCATGTTTGTGAATGTACCTGCTTGCATGATGAGTTTTACTCTATCAATGGAGCAATTTTGCGTCATGGCCTTCACAGCTGTTGTAGTGCTGTATTTGTTAGCAAGGGATTGGCTTAAACCTTCACTGATATAGGCACCTTCAAGGGCCTTTGTCAGTTTTTCCACCTCTTGGGTGTATTGATTAGCCGTTTTATTCTTCTGTTGAAGATTGAGAAGCTTGGCAGATATAACTTCTACCGATTCTCCTTTTACTGCACTTGACAGCTGTGTAATGATTGCAGCAATTGTTTGCTCATTACTGATAAGATTCCTCGCATGGCCTTTAAGTTTAGTTTTTATAAGGCTTATCGCTGCTAATTCATGCGTGCCTGTTAATGTTTCTAGTAGACCTAGAGCATCTATAAAACTTTGTAAGTTTTCGTGCTTACCATCAAACTCTGGTAGCAGAGATGTGGCTACTCTGATAAAATCTATTAATGTTTGCGCCATTATTATTTTTGGCTTACTTTCAATTCGATCACTTCCTTCTAGTGTTTCAATATCACTATCGGATTCAGCGTCGCTTGATAGAATAGATTCGTCTAGTTCTTTGAATTGGTCGGAATCAAGTTCCACCAGTTGACTTAGACTTTCAGGTATGTTAATAAGAATATGTCTTCTTTTTCTGATATTTTTTAATCTTGTGTTTAGGAATTTTATTACCTTTTGACACTTATTATTGTTCTCAGCTGTAAGTCTATCTGCATGTTTATTCACTAAAGTGACTATGTTATTATATTTTCTGACTATTATTTCTATGTGATTTTTTAATGTATCTACTTTTAATACTGCGTCTTTATTTATGCATTTATATGATTTATCAAATTTGTTTCGAAAATCATCTATATGTTTCGCTATATCATTCCATTCCATTCTTGGATTGATTTATAGCTTTTCCTTTGTAATTCTAATCTATGTGGTTTGCACATGATCGTGTAATTTTTCTTGAAAAATTTAAATGTATGTAATCAATGAAACGTTTGAGAAAAGAAAATAATAAATTTATGAAGAAAAAAATTATTTTTTTTTCCGAAAATCAAAATTCATGAAATTTGTTTTTAAATTGCCATGTAGTATTTTAATGTAGTATTTTAAAGTGTAGTATTTTAAATGGTATTTTAAAGTGTAGTAAATGTAATTATATATATATATAAGGATATGCAATATGCATATAAGTTATGTACATGGAATGTCATTTTAATGTCATTCTGTTTGTCTGCATGTCTGCAATGTAGACGAATATGTAATGTGTATATAAATCATATACAAGAAATGTCTGTCTTGCAGCTGCATTTGCTACTACTTACTTTTGGAACTGCTATTCTAGCTTTGTTGTTCTCTTTTGCTCTTCGCAGTACCGTTTAAGCGTACCGTTTTATGTGTACAGTTTTATGTGGCGATGCTCAAATGCGAGCGAAATGATGCGAGCATCACGCCGAAAAACAACGGTTCTTTTTCCCTGAGTCTGAAAAATGCTTTTGCTTTTGCTTTTAGATTTACAGTACGGTACAGTACCGTACGGTGTATTTGTATATACATATATGAGAAAATGATAGATTTAGGGAATGTGGTTGGCTCACAATTCGTTTTACAATTTTTTAAAAAAAAAATACCTCCAACCACATTTGTTAGTTATAGCCTATCAGCAATTAGTATTTTCCAAGCAGCGGTTACCCGCCTCGGCTTGAATTTTGCTTAATATTAGAGCAAATTGGGGCAATTGCGTTTAAGCAGCCCGTTTGCGATATTTCGCATCATTGCGAAAATATAATATTTTCCCAAACGCTCTTGTAGCGTTGTCGGTTGGCATGTTAAAGTTGAGGTGACGCTCTTTGCAGCGGTTGCCTTGATGGTGGTGTTATTTCTTGGCAAATTGGGGCATGTGCAAATTATGCAGCCCGTTTGCGTTTCTTCGCACTTTGGCGAAGCTCTTCCTCGATGTCTTGGAGACGCTCTATGTAGCGTTGCCGGGCTGCTTCCTCCTTTGCCGACTTGATCATGTCTTTGATCAGTCGCCGTTGCTGAAGAAGTTTTATTCTCCGGCCACTCCTTTTATATTTTTTAACTTGCTTGGGTTCCCGCCTGGCCCTGTACTCATCAATTGTGAGTGGGCGCGGTCCATACGCTGGGTTGGCCTCCAATTCCTCTTGCAGAGTGGGTCTATCTGTTTGCGGAGTCGGCTCGGCCAAAAGAAATTGTGGCTCCTCTGCCATCAGTTGAGTTTTATGTGTTTTGCCAGTTTCCGTTATTTTGGCTCTTTTGTTGTTGCTGTTTTGCAACAGGAGCTGCTGCTGCTCTTCTTAATTTCGTTTTTATCTTTATTACGGTCGGTTATTATCTGTCACGGTCGCCATGTGGTAGCTGATGAAATTCGAGAGTGCGTGGCCAATCTGTGGTCACCGCTCCAAACATTTTGAATTTCCTTATCGTTTGTCAAGCAACTTAGCGTGCCATCAGCAGCAATAAATTGTTATTGTGAATTCACCGCGTCTCATCTTTTATTTAATTTCGTATTCTCGTTTCGCTAAAAACGCTAAGCGAATTTTTCAAAACCGATATACTGCCTACTTTTCGGCGGCGAGTTTCGGCGTAAACACGGCCAAATAAAAATTCCATATTTTAAAAGAAATAATAAATATAAACTAGATAATTATAAATAGGTTTTTTTTTCTATTGTTTTTATTGGTTTGGCAAGCGGATCAAAATTCAATGTCACTTAACCATGATCTCGTTTCGAAGAGCAGCTTGACTATGATACGCTGCCATCTTGGAAAGATTGTGCTAGACAACTGAATAAAAGGTATCACTATCTGTTAGTAGAAGAGTCAACTGGTGACAAAACAAATTCGCGAGTTGACGCGAAGAAGCCCCATCAGTTTATATCGTCCTTTGCTTGTGCTGATGGAGGGCGTTCATCATCGTCTGTGTGCGTCTTCTGCAAGTCAGAAATGCACAATATTGATTCGGGTCCATCGTTTGCTGCAATATCAGTTATGCAGCGTTTTGAATTCGTCAAAACACAAAAGTTTTGTTTGGTTGTGGGGCATATGGTCTCAAAAATGTAAGACATTAAAATGTCGAAATTGCTCGAAGCCTCACCATTCGTTGCTTCACAGGTATACCACCTCTGCTCAAGGTGAGGTAACCACCACACTGCAAGCGAGTATGTCAGCCGCGTATTCGGGGCATGTAGCAAACACTGTACAAATTGTTCTTGCCACAGCTGTCGTTAATGTAAAAGACAGATTTGGTCAGTTGCATCCTGCACGAGCCTTATTTGATAGTGGCTCCCAAATCAATTTGATGTCTGAGAGTATGGCCCAGATGTTACGGCTCAAGCGGGGGAGCCAACATCTTTAGCTATCTCGATGGTTGGTGGTTCAACAATAGATAGCAAAAATAAGATATGCGCTTCTATTCAGTCGCGCATAAATTCTCATAACTTTTTGGCTGAATGTTGCGTATTAAAATCCATTTTAACAATACCTGTACATGCATTCCATGGGTTTTTCAAATTGGTAAATACCAAAAAATATAAAGCTGGCAGACCCAGAAATAATAAAATAAAATAAGATATGTGCTTCTATTCAGTCGCGCATAAACTCTCACAACTTTTTGCCTGAATGTTGGGTATTAAAATCCATTTCAACAACACAGCCTGGACATTCCATGGGTATTTTAAATTGGAAAATAAATATATAAATAAATAAAAATATAAAACTGGCAAACCCAGAATTTAATAGGCCAGCTAAGGTGGACATTCTTTGAGGAGCAGAATTGTTTTACGAATTATTATGCGTTGGGCAAATAAAACTAGGTTCTGAACTTCCATTAATGCTTTATTCATCAGTTCATTGGGTGTTTAACGGCCCAAACTTATTGTTCTCTCGACTGAAAGGCGTTTTTTGCAACTTGAGCGTAATTTATCAAAGGATGCAGTTCTTAAAAACATGTACCATGACTTCATGAAAGAATATTGAGATTTGGGACACATGTTCATTCAACTCCAGTCAACTCCTCTAGAACAGCATTATTATATTCCTCATCAATGCGTTCTTAGGCCTGAAAGTTCCTTCACCAAGCTTCGTGTAGTTTTCGATGCTTCTAGTAAGACGTCAACAGCTGTTTCACTTAATGAAACACTGATGGTGGGCCGACCATGACATTGCGTGATTTCCATAAAATCCGCATTCCCCGGTACGTATGTCTAAATACGTATCAAAGGGTTCAGATACATGGCTTTGCTGATTCATCTAGTCATGCACACGGTTGTTGGCATTACATTGCTCACTGTAAAGTCTAGGGTAGCCCCACTTAATGTAAAAACAATACCCCGACTAGAGCTATGTGCAGCACTCTTGCTGGCCAAGCTCAGGCACCAACCTTAACAAAATTCAATTTAGAATCAATTAGTGTTGTATTGGTTACAAAGCGATTCTTGCACATTGGGCGCATTTGTGGTAAATAGAGTTGCAGAAATTCAGGAATTGTCGAATGGTATTGTGTGGCGTCACGTTCCGACAGATGCTAATGCAGCGGATTTTGTATCAGCAGTAATTGAAATTATTAAGAAAAAGTTTTAGCACCAATGGTACAATCGCTGAATCCATTTATTGATAAATTTGACAAAAATTGAATACAATTTGAACTCGTTCGAGTAGGAGGACGTTTGTTACACGGGCCTCTCTCTTATGACGCTTAATTTCCGCTCTTAATGACAAAGAAGTCAGGATTTATTCAACTATTTGTCGATATTTGCATTGTAGGCACTGCCATGCTGGTCCAAAAGTTCTAGTTGGACTTTTGAGACAGCAAATTTGCGTAGTTAATGCTCGAAGTTTGTGCACTGCAGTTGTTCGAAATTGCGTACACTGTTTTCGATATAAACCAAAATTGGTGGAGCAAATAATGGGAAATTAGCTTGCTGATCGCCTTCGAGAAAGTCGGCCATTTAGAATTTGTGGAGCAGACTTCTGTGGGCCGTTCTATGTTAGCTATAGGATCAGGGGGTAGACCACCTGTTAAAATATATGTTGCCGTCTTTTGTTGGTATACTGTTTTTAATGTTTTTAAAAGGTTCATCGGGAGACGCGAATAACCGGAGACGATGTTTAGCACAACGCGAAGAATTTCGTTGGAGCTAGCAACGTGCTGAGGGAGCTGCAGACGGCGTTCTACAACAAAGAGGTGAGTGTAATGGTCGAAGTGCGAATCATGAAGTAGTGCCAAACCACAAGGGTATCAATTTCGAACTTCAATATTTGACAATCGGATCTGGAATGATAGCGGACGGAAGCCTTTTGTGCCGTAGCTCTCTTTGGCGTGGGGTGGGTTATTGCCATATTCCTTCTCCACATCTACACAACTTTATTATTTAGGATTCCTAACAGAAACTCCAAGAAATACAAAAGGGGTGTAACTAGTGAAACAAAACTGTTGTAGGTTGAAATAAATACAAACAAATTCGGACTGCAATATACAACATTTGCGGGGTCAATGGTGTAAGGCGACCTCGCTGTCTTTGCCCACCCTACCATAATCTTCCAGAAACAATTATTGCATCCGAAGATACCCTTAAACCGCCAGACTATTTACCCCAAGTTTCCATGTCTATCCAGAAAACAAAAAAAATTAGCACATCATTATATTCATTTCAATGTTCATGTTTTATTCCTATAGCAAAGGGGCAGAAAATTGTTTGACATATTAATCGGCATTAATATTATCAATGCACTATGGGAAAAAAAGTTGTTTCTTTTTTTTCGGCATCAACTCAATTTTATAAATAGAGACTTGAAATTTTCGCGGTGTATTATAAAAAGTAAAACTGAATTTCGGTTTTGTTTTAGTCCACGTCCGCTTTATATTTACGGAGAGAAATATAACCAGTAAGAAAAGCAACAGTCGCGCGGCACGCGACAGTGGGATACCCTTCGACCTACGTTCCTATGTATGTAGACATATACATATGCACATACTTTGAAATTATTCTCGATAGATGGCGCTCGCGCTTCACGCTCGCCTTCCTCCCTTGTTAGTAGACACAAGCACTTGGTTTTATGCGCCTACTTTCTTGAATAACTTTTGTGTTTATTGTCCGATCGGATTGCAATTTAGAGAATAAGTAGATATAACTATCAGCTTAGTATATGTTAAAGTCAGAAAGTTTTATCTTTAATACAACGCTTACAAATTTTCAGTTCAAAAATTAAATTATTGATTTGCGGGGGCGGTGGGCGTGGCACCCAACATTTGAAATAAACTTCATCTGCGCCTGGTACACAGAAACCTTCATGCCAAATTTGGTGTCTCTAGCTCTTATAATAGCTGAGATCTGTGTGTTCATCTGGTCATCCATACATCCGGACATCCGGACAGACAGACAGACATGGCTCAATCGACTCGGCTAGTGATCCTGAGCAAGAATATATATACTTTGTGGGGTCTCCTATGCCTCCTTCTGCCTGTTACATACATTTGCACAAAGTTAGTATACCCTTTTTTGACCATTTTCAATGGTCGAAGGGTATAAAAACAATAATTTACTGATATTGGCCGTCAGCCGTCAGAGGCAGTAAGGGGAAATAAATGTAACCATAGCTTTGGCTGTGGTACGTGCCGTCCTTACTCCTACTGACGGAAGTGCGGCTATACTCTCCACGTGAGGGCGGCTGGAAGCAGGCTCTAGTACGGTCATGTCTCTACTGGGGGTGCTGACTAATTGTAGTCGGGCGAAGATCGTGAATCTATAAATCACCCCAATCCAAGGCGGAACAGCTTACGCTAATGGATGCATGGCCAAGGGGGTTGTGGTAGCTGATGAAAGTTTTAATTTAATTTGTTCACTTTAATATTTGAATATTTGGCGCTTTGCCGAAACACGTCTTTATTATTCGCTTTGTCACATTCAGAGTGATCTTGCGGTGCTGCAGTTAGGCACAGCTAACCTGCACATGCTTAATCTATGTTAAACTCATTAGGCTATGTTAAACTCATTAGGCTATGTTATGTTAATTTAGTATTTATTATTAGTATTATGTTATTATATGTATTATGTATGACAAGGTGTCATAACATTGAAGGTGGTATGCTACACCTCGCTTTTTAAAGAAATGACGTAATAGTCATGTAGTCATTTTTAGTTACTTTTTTTTTGTATATGTATATTATTATTATTTTTATAGCATTTACATTGTTCAGACGGAGAGGTAAAGAAAAATTTTATATATTTAATGAATTACGTTAAGTTGTGTTTTTGTTTTTTTTTTTTGATTGATTATTTATTATTAAGTAGTACTTGCAATGTTGAGACAAACATTTTTTGTTTAATAGAAAAAAATTATATATATTTACTGAACTACCTTGTTTTTTATAAAGACCAGCAAGTATGGCCTGGGACCTTTAGCTTTTATTTATATTTGCTTTATATTTTTTTTTTGGTTGATCAGACCCTTTTTTTTTTTAAACGTTTCATTTATTATATATCTTTAGCCTATTTTTATGAACTTTTTGTTTTTTCTGTTTATTATCTATAATTATTATATTGTCTTTGTCTTCAATTTTTCTACGATGTAAGGGCCTAAATATACTGGATCTAGTTTATGACCAGTTTCGTTTCTTAGTATAACTCTATCTCCTATCTTTAATTCGAAGTCTGAAGTATCTTTATCGTATTGTTGTTTCCTTAAAGCCTTAGATTTGTCTAACATTAACCTAGCTCTTTTGTATGCTATTTCTAACCTAAATTTGATTTCTTTCGAATAATCTTCGATATTCTAAAGTGGTTCTATGCTAGTTATATTAGTGATATTTCCGGGTAAATTATTTGTTCTACCAAAAACAAGTTCATATGGACAATAATTATGTACCATAGAAAGGGTTGTATTAAAACAATAGACGAAATAACGAAGCCATACGTCCCAATCATTCTTATCAACTGATATGTAGGATCATATGTATTCATTTAAAGTTCTATGACTTCTTTCCACTACTCCTACTGTTTGATGGTGGTGAGCGGTAGACGTTATATTTTTAATTTTTAAATATTTGCAAAGATCTGTGATTATTGAGTTCTTATACTCTGTACCCATGTCCGTAATGAACGTCTTCATTGGACCGTAAGTAAGAATAAAAGACTCGAAAATTGCTTTAGCGACTGTTGTTGCGCTTTTATTCGATATGGGAATTGCAACTAAATATTTAGTTAAGTCACAAATGAGAGTGACTGCATATTCGTTGCCATTTTCCGACTTTGGTAGAGGACCTATAGTGTCCACTATCACTCTGTCGAAAGCATGTTCAGGGGTTTCAGTTAAGGTCATTGGGGTCTTTGTATGCGTCGTTGTTTTTGACATTTGGCATTTTTGACATTTTTTAATGTAGTCTGTTACACAGCCCCACAAAAAATAAAAAGTTTCATGATCTGGGTAAGCGGCATATGCAGTTATATGTATTTTGGGTCGCTGAATTCGAATCCGAGGTCAGAATTTCGCCATCACGTCTGGATTTCGACATAACCTCACAAAACTGAAAAACCTTAAAATATCCCCCAAAAGATATAGAATCCTGATCTGAGCATGCGATATATGTGTTAACATGTATTTTGCCCTTCTAAGTCTGAATCCGAAGTCAAAATGTACGTAGCACATCTGAGTTTCAACTTAACCTCAAAAAACTCGAAAAAAATGTCAAGCCCCAAATAATAATGGGGGGTCAAGATCGGGTCATGCGATACATGTTTCTATATGTTTTTTAGCCTTCCAAATATGAATCCGAAGTCAAAACCAGCCTATCACTTCTGAATTTCAACCTAACCTACAAATTTTTTGATAAACTTCCAAAATTTTGAACTTTTTTTTAATATTGGATTAGGGTGTATTCAAATAAAACATAAAAAAGAAAATTTTCTTTTGGTATATCCCCTTTTGAGGATTTTTTATCAGTATTCGGAATAGATTCATATGAGTAATGATTTTTTGCTTCAAAACTGTATTTTAACTGATAAAAAACATAAATTAAACACGTGATTCTACATATTTGCACAAATGCAGTAATAAATTATCAAAAAAATTAAAAATTTTGGAAGTTTTTCAAAAATTTTTTAGGTTACGTTGAAATTCAGACGTGATTGGCTGGTTTTGACATTGGATTCGGATTCGGAAGGTCTAAAAACATATAGAAACATATATCGCATGACCCGATCATGACCCCCCATTATTTTTGGGGCTTCAAAAATTTTTCGAGTTTTTGAGGTTAAGTCGAAACTCAAATGTGATACGTACATTTTGACTTCGGATTCAGACTTAGAAGGGCAAAATACATGTTAACACATATATCGCATGCTCAGATCAGGATTCTATATCTTTTTGGGGGATATTTTATGGTTTTTCAGTTTTGTGAGGTTATGTCGAAATCCAGACGTGATGTGCGAAATTCTGACCTCGGATTCGAATTCAGCGACCCAAAATACATATAACTGCATATGCCGCTTACCCAGATCATGAAACTTTTTATTTTTTGTGGGGCTGTGTTATTTGTTTAGACATTCCTTTCCAAAAAAATGTCTTTTGACGTTGGCCAAGGTTTTGCAATGCCTGTATGACCTCCTTGTAATGGATCATCATGTAGTGTAGACAAAATTGCTTCTTTTTCTTTTTCACTGTTTATTAAGGTCACCGGGTTGAGTAGCGCCACTCTTAATTTTGTTAATACTTTATTGCCCTTTTGTTTAAAGTTATCTATTGAAACGTATTCAAAGATATTTCCCCACGGTGCCATTTTTGAGATGATTGATTTTATATATACCGGCCTGCATTTCAAGCCTTTGGAAAAATTTATCTAAATCAAGGACTCCATTAGTATATAAATCATTGACATCATATCTTGCAGTAATCTTTTTTTCCATGTTTAAAGAAACATATCATATTTTTACTTGCAAGGTCACTACTTTACGTACCTCGTCATTATTGATGACTTGGTATACGTTGGGCATTGAAGCTGTTTCTATTGATTGCGTACGCAATTCAGATTTGTTTGTTTCTCCTGCGCAGGATTTTTGTCTACTTTGTTTCCTGGTAGTGACTTTCAGGACTTTATGTTGCATGTCTTTGAGTTCCTTTATATTTATACGCGAAAGTGCGTCTGCTACGAAATTATCTTTTCCCTTTAAGTATTCTACAGTGAAGTCGTATTCTTCAAGCTCTAGCCGCATGCGAGTTAATTTAGAACTGGGATTAGTCATAGAAAATAGATATGTTAATGGTCTATGGTCTGTTTTAATTGTGAAATGTTTTCCATAAATATATGGTCTAAAATGGGTGATTGCCCAATGAATTGCAGCTAACTCTTGTTCCGTAGTACTCTTATTGCTTTCCCCCCTTTTGTAAATGAACGTGATGCATAAGCTATTGGGAGCTGAATCCCCGTCACGATTCTGGGTAAGAGCCGCTCCGCAAGCTTGTTTACTAGCATCCGTTATAATGCAAAATTCTTTGCGAAAATCAGGATATTGTAATAATGTGGGGTGCATAAGTTTTTCTTTAAGGTGTTCGAATGCTCTTTGGCATTCGCTTGACCATTCAAAAGGACATTCTTTTTACACAATCTAGTTATGTGTCGTGAATAATCGGCGAAGTTTTCAATAAATCGACGGTAATAGTTGCAGAATGCTAAAAATCGTCTTGCGCCTATCCGCGTCATGAGGAACGGGATAATTTTTGATGACGTCATATTTTTTTGTCATCTGGCCAATACTCCTTTGTCTGGGCATTTTGTGACCTAGGAATGTCACTTCAATAAGGTTTTTAATCATGTGTTTTTCGGAACATCCTATCACCATTAAATCATCCATATAAAGGAATGCCTGAGAAGGTTCTAAACCTGAGAATGATATTGTCATCATTCTCTGAAATGAATGGGTGCTATTTTCAGACCAAAGGTAATCGCGTGAAGCGATATGAGCCATTGCTCGTTGAAAAAGATGTTATGTTTCTTGAGTTTTCTTCAAGTTCTATCTGATGGAATCCTGACATTAAGTCAATGAAAAGTACTTAGCTCGACCTAGTTGATCCAAAATATCATCAATTCTAGGGAGTGGAAATTTGTCAGAAAGAAGTTTTTTATTAATTTGACGATAGTCGACTACTAATCGCCATTTCTTTTGATCTGAATTTGGTAATGATTTTTTCGGAACTAACAAGAGTGGACTGTTGTATTCAGATACAGACGGTTCTATGATTTTGTCGTTTATTAATTTCTCTACCTGTTTTTTGATTTCTTCTATATGGCTATGCGGGCTTCTGTAGTTCTTTATATAAATGGGTTCATCATCTTTAAGTCTTAATGTTTGTTTATAAAAATTGCTGGTTGATATTGGTTCAGTTTCCAGTCGGAATACATCACTATACTTTGTGCATAATTCAGTTAACTGATTTTTAAATTGTTCTGGAAAATTTTTCTTTAGTAATGAAAGTACTTTTTCGCTTCTACCTTCTAGCTTAGAGCTATGAATGTCGTAATCTTTAAGGTTTTCATATTTGACATTGTTTACCTTGACCATTTGGTCGAAATTAGTGGTATTTAGAAGTCGAATGTACACATGTTTTGATGCTGCTATTGTATTTGCAACATAAATTCCATTGTGTATTTCCTGATTTGGAATAAATATGTAGTCATCTACAATATCAATGTCTATTTTTCGAATTACTTGTGATCTGGCTGGCAGAAGAATTGTATTGTTGCCAGCGCTATATGTTATTGGAATGTATATTGGATAATTTAAATTTTGGGGTCTAATTATAAACCAGTCTTCACTTGGTTTGAAATCTAGTTGGCAATTGAATTTTTTAATAAAATCAATGCCTATTATTCCGTCGCATGGTATTGAAATTTTTGAGTCTACCAAATGGAAGTTATGTGGAATAATATATTTTGTAGATTGAAGTTCTACGAAGGTTGTCCCTTGAGATTTTATAACACCTTGGCCTATGCCTTGGATGTTTATTATTTTTTCATTCTGAATTTTAAAGTTATCTGAATTTACTTTTAAAAGTGAAATATCTGCACCAGTATCAATGAGAAATGTTAATTTATTTTGAGTTGAATGATTGTAGAAGGTTACGAATATATTAAGACTGTAATTGATGGAATGAACTTTCGCATTTATTGATTGTTTCCTAAAGGGATCTGTGAGTTTTCCGACGAATTTTGTGTCAGTCTCACATTGTGACTATTATTTCCCTGGTTGGAGTTACCTCGGCCTCTACCTAGGTTTTGACCTCGTCTTCCTCCACGGTTGTTATAATTGTTATTATTGTTATTTCGGTTATAATTGTTGTGGTTGCCGTTTCTGCCACGGTTATAACCTCGGCCTCCTCTATTATTGTTATTTGCACCTCGTCGATAATAGAGTACAGTGTTACTCTGACCTGTTATCTCCGTGCAACTGTTTACAAATTTGGAAATGTTTACATTTGCTTGCATGATGAGTTTTACTCTATCAATGGAGCAATTTTGCGTCATGGCCTTCACAGCTGTTGTAGTGCTGTATTTGTTAGCAAGGGATTGGCTTAAACCTTCACTGATATAGGCACCTTCAAGGGCCTTTTGTCAGTTTTTCCCACCTCTTGGGTGTATTGATTAGCCGTTTTATTCTTCTGTTGAAGATTGAGAAGCTTGGCAGATATAACTTCTACCGATTCTCCTTTTACTGCACTTGACAGTTGTGTAATGATTGCAGCAATTGTTTGCTCATTACTTATAAGATTCCTCGCATGGCCTTTAAGTTTAGTTTTTATAAGGCTTATCGCTGCTAATTCATGCGTGCCTGTTAATGTTTCTAGTAGACCTAGAGCATCTATAAAACTTTGTAAGTTTTCGTGCTTACCATCAAACTCTGTTAGCACAGATGTGGTTACTCTGATAAAATCTATTAATGTTTGCGCCATTATTATTTTTGGCTTACTTTCAATTCGATCACTTCCTTCTAGTGTTTCAATATCACTATCGGATTCAGCGTCGCTTGATAGAATAGATTCGTCTAGTTCTTTGAATTGGTCGGAATCAAGTTCCACCAGTTGACTTAGACTTTCAGGTATGTTAATAAGAATATGTCTTCTTTTTCTGATATTTTTTAATCTTGTGTTTAGGAATTTTATTACCTTTTGACACTTATTATTGTTCTCAGCTGTAAGTCTATCTGCATGTTTATTCACTAAAGTGACTATGTTATTATATTTTCTGACTATTATTTCTATGTGATTTTTTAATGTATCTACTTTTAATACTGCGTCTTTATTTATGCATTTATATGATTTATCAAATTTGTTTCGAAAATCATCTATATGTTTCGCTATATCATTCCATTCCATTCTTGGATTGATTTATAGCTTTTCCTTTGTAATTCTAATCTATGTGGTTTGCACATGATCGTGTAATTTTTCTTGAAAAATTTAAATGTATGTAATCAATGAAACGTTTGAGAAAAGAAAATAATAAATTTATGAAGAAAAAATTTTTTTTTTTTCCGAAAATCAAAATTCATGAAATTTGTTTTTAAATTGCCATGTAGTATTTTAATGTAGTATTTTAAAGTGTAGTATTTTAAATGGTATTTTAAAGTGTAGTAAATGTAATTATATATATATATAAGGATATGCAATATGCATATAAGTTATGTACATGGAATGTCATTTAAATGTCATTCTGTTTGTCTGCATGTCTGCAATGTAGACGAATATGTAATGTGTATATAAATCATATACAAGAAATGTCTGTCTTGCAGCTGCATTTGCTACTACTGTAGTTTTTGGAACTGCTATTCTAGCTTTGTTGTTCTCTTTTGCTCTTCGCAGTACCGTTTAAGCGTACCGTTTTATGTGTACAGTTTTATGTGGCGATGCTCAAATGCGAGCGAAATGATGCGAGCATCACGCCGAAAAACAACGGTTCTTTTCCCTGAGTCTGAAAAATGCTTTTGCTTTTGCTTTTAGATTTACAGTACGGTACAGTACCGTACGGTGTATTTGTATATACATATATGAAAAAATGATAGATTTAGGGAATGTGGTTGGCTCACAATTCGTTTTACAATTTTTTAAAAAAAAACAAGCAGCGGCGACATACGCAGCAGCGAGACGTAGGCAGCAAAGCGCAAGCAGCGAAATGAGAGTTGCGAAACTAGGTCACAGGGCAGTCGTTCGTGATCAGCTAAATAAGCCGGCAGCAAAGCTCTTCCCGCGGGGAAACAAAATAGTGCAAAGTGCAAAAAGTCAAGTGCCAGCCCAAGGACCTTAAAACTAACAGGGATGAATCCTGTCGCAGGTGAGCAGTAAAACTTGAATATTTAGAGCTCAGTTTTCGAGCTACGTAACGGTGCGAAGTAGGCAGGAAGGCAGGGACTACCTAGAATAAGAACTCGTGCGAGGAAACAACAAGCTATTGAAATAAAAATAAAAACCATGTTATTAATATAAAAATAGAAAAGCACGCAGTCGCGCTGCACGCGACAGTGGGATACCCTTCGACCTAAGTTCCTATGTATGTACACATATACATATGCATATGCTTTTAAATTATTGCCGACAGATGGCGCTCGCGCTTTGCGCTCGCCCGCCTCCCTTGTTAGCTGATACAAAGCACTTGGTTTTATGCACATACTTTCTTAAATAACTTCTGTCTTAATTGTCCGATCGGATTGAAATTTCGAGAATACGTAGATATTTTAATAAGCTTAGTATATGTTAAAGTTTGAAAGTTGTATCTTATATACAGCACTTACAAATTGAGTTCAAAAATTAAATTATTGATTTACGGGGGCGGTGGGCGTGGCACCTAACATTTGAAATAAACTTGATCAGCTTATAGTACACAAGAGTCTTTCTGCCAAATTTGGTAGCTCTAGCTTTTATAATAGCTGAGATCTGTGCGTTCACACAGACAGACGGACAGACGGACAGACGGACAGACGGACAGACAGACAGACATGGCTCAATCGACTCGGCTTGTGATCCTGAGCAAGAATATATATACTTTATGGGGTCTCCGACGCTTCCTTCTGCCTGTTACATACATTTGCACAAAGTTAGTATACCCTTTTTTGACCATTTTCAATGGTCGAAGGGTATAAATACCTCCAACCACATTTGTTAGTTATAGCCTATCAGCAATTAGTATTTTCCAAGCAGCGGTTACCCGCCTCGGCTTGAATTTTGCCTTAATATTAGAGCAAATTGGGGCAATTGCGTTTAAGCAGCCCGTTTGCGATATTTCGCATCATTGCGAAAATATAATATTTTCCCAAACGCTCTTGTAGCGTTGTCGGTTGGCATGTTAAAGTTGAGGTGACGCTCTTTGCAGCGGTTGCCTTGATGGTGTTATTTCTTGGCAAATTGGGGCATGTGCAAATTATGCAGCCCGTTTGCGTTTCTTCGCACTTTGGCGAAGCTCTTCCTCGATGTCTTGGAGACGCTCTATGTAGCGTTGCCGGGCTGCTTCCTCCTTTGCCGACTTGATCATGTCTTTGATCAGTCGCCGTTGCTGAAGAAGTTTTATTCTCCGGCCACTCCTTTTATGTTTTTTAACTTGCTTGGGTTCCCGCCTGGCCCTGTACTCATCAATTGTGAGTGGGCGCGGTCCATACGCTGGGTTGGCCTCCAATTCCTCTTGCAGAGTGGGTCTATCTGTTTGCGGAGTCGGCTCGGCCAAAAGAAATTGTGGCTCCTCTGCCATCAGTTGAGTTTTATGTGTTTTGCCAGTTTCCGTTATTTTGGCTCTTTTGTTGTTGCTGTTTTGCAACAGGAGCTGCTGCTGCTCTTCTTAATTTCGTTTTTATCTTTATTACGGTCGGTTATTATCTGTCACGGTCGCCATGTGGTAGCTGATGAAAGTTTTAATTTAATTTGTTCACTTTAATATTTGAATATTTGGCGCTTTGCCGAAACACGTCTTTATTATTCGCTTGTCACATTCAGAGTGATCTTGCAGTGCTGCAGTTAGGCACAGCTAACCTGCACATGCTTAATCTATGTTAAACTCATTAGGCTATGTTAAACTCATTAGGCTATGTTATGTTAATTTAGTATTTATTATTAGTATTATGTTATTATATGTATTATGTATGACAAGGTGTCATAACATTGAAGGTGGTATGCTACAGGGTAGCCTGGTCTCTAGTATGCGGACTCTGGATACCTGTCGCCATTAAGGTGCTCCAGGCGAACCTGCACCACGCCAGAGGAGCGTCCGCCACCCTGTGCAGGGTCGTCTGCGAAGATGCAATCAACCTGGCTCTCGTCCAAGAGCCATGGGTGATCGGTGGCCATATCCGTGGACTATCATGCGGATCATGTAAGTTATTATATGACCGTATGGGTGGTGCCCCTCGCACTGCTATTGTTGTTAATAACAATGTGAGACACTTCCCTTTACCTAACTTCATCCACAGAGACCTGGTGGCAACGGCTATTGAGGTAGCCACGGCTGAGGGTGTCCGGGAGGTAGTGATCGCCTCTGCCTATTTTCCGGGCGACGTGGATGACTTTCCCCCCACAGAGGTTCAGCGGCTAGTGGAATTCTGCCGCCTGCACAACAAGCCGCTTGTGATCGGCTGTGATGCAAATGCGCATCACACGATCTGGGGAAGCAGCGACGTCAATGAACGTGGTGAGTCCCTTTTAGAGTATCTATTGTGTTGTCAATTAGATGTTGCTAACATAGGGTGTAAGCCAACTTTTATTAACGCTATTAGGGAGGAGGTTCTGGACCTTACCCTAGTCAGCAACTCTATTGTCAGTTCGCTGGCCAACTGGCGGGTCACAGACGAAGCCACTTTGTCGGACCATCAGCACATCAGGTTCGACCTCCCTGGCCAAGTCGAGATCTGCCAGAACTCCTTCTGTCCCAAAAAGACAAACTGGGAACTCTTCAAAGCCTCTGTGGCTTTTAAAGCAGACTCGTTGATCAGCAACCCTAACTCTATCAGTGAGATAGAACTTTCTGCCAACATGCTCCAAGATGTGCTAATCACATCCTTCGAGGACAGCTCTGTTCGGAAGACTCTAAAGGTTAACCGTAGAGTTCCATTTTCATCGAGGAACTGGCTGCACAAAGAAGGAAGGTTAGAAGCCTATTCAACAAGGCCAGATCTAACCGTGTCAGTTGGGATGTCTATAGGGACGCTCTCACTAACTACAACAAGAACATTAGACGTGCTAAACGCGATATGTGGCGCAGCTACTGTGGTAGTATCGAATCGCTGCCGGAGGCAGCGAGACTCCACAAAGTATTGGCCAAAGGGTCGTCTAATGGGATAGGGCTTCTTAAAAGAGCAGATGTCTCTTATACTCAAGATCGCAGGGAAGCACTTGACCTTTTACTACAAGTCCACTTCCCAGCTTCGGTGGCGAACCCAGATCTATCCAGTCATGATGACGCCACCTTGTCACCGGACTCACGTGGGTCCAGTCTATCAGGAACCATCTTCGACCCTATAAAGGTCAAATGGGCTGTAGATTCCTTCGCTCCCTTCAAAGCCCCAAGGGGCGATCAAATCTTTCCAGCTCTTCTACAAAACAGCCTGGATAATATTCTTGATCCGCTGGTCGGCCTTCTTAGAGCTAGTCTCACTTGGGGTTACATACCCATCTCTTGGGAGGGGGAAGGTGGTATTCATTCCCAAACAAGGGAATCCCCTGATCAGCCCCCGACAGCCTAAGTCATATCGGCCGATCAGTCTTACCCTCCTTTCTGCTTAAGACAGCGGAAAGGCTCGTAGACCAGCACATTCGGTGCTCTCTGCAGAAAACATGTCCTCTGCATCCCACGCAGTTTGCGTATATTGCCGGAAGATCGACGGAGGTCGCTCTTCACAAGCTAGTGGGCAAAATCGAAAGAGCCCTCGTATCCAAGAACATTGCTCTGTGCTCTTTTCTTGATATAGAGGGGTGCTTTCGATAATAACGGCTACGGGTCTATTTCGCTGCGCTGGAGCGCAGAAATATCGCCCGTCCTTTAATCCGATGGATTGATGCTATGCTCAAACACCGGACTATTTCCTCTTACCTTTGACTCCACGACTGCTTTCATTAGTGCGGTTAAGGGTTGTCCCCAGGGAGGGGTTTTATCCCCCTTACTCTGGTCCCTAGTAGTTGATGAACTACTGAGTATTCTTGCGGAACAGGGCGTGGAAGCAATCGGCTACGCTGACGACCTGGCGCTCATAGTGAATGGGAACATTACCAACACCGTGACAGAGCTGATGCAATCTGCTCTGAACACGGTTAGTAGATGGTGCGTAGATGTAGGTCTGAGCATCAATCCACAAAAGGCAATTAGCGTTCCCTTCACTAAGCGCCATCTCGTTGACATAGGTCAATTGCACATTGGCGGCTCTCCCGTGGGACTTTCCAGTGAGGTTAAATATCTAGGGGTAACTCTTGATAAAAGACTGAACTGGAACTCCCATCTAAACAACACCCTATCAAAGGCAACTCATGCCATGTGGGCCTGCAGAAGATTTGGTAGGATCTGGGTCTCAAATCCTGCACCATTCGGTGGCTATTTGAGATGATGGTAAGACCCATCGTCACCTACGCTGCCATTGTGTGGTGGCCTAAGGTTACGCAGGTCACTGCCATCAGCAAAAGCACTAAACTGCATAGGCTGCTTTGCCTGTCTTTGACGGGTGCACTTCGCACCTGTCACACAGCAGCAATGGAATCAATTTTAAATTTGACTCCGCTGCACATTCAAATACAAGAAGTCGCCGCTATGAGTCTTCTTAGAATCAAGCTTCAATCTGGGCTTCTAGCTGGGACACATGGTCCCAACTCCAAAACCTCGATTGCTATGGGCAAGTGGCCCACGGTTTTTCAATCCGAGGTTCATGCCATCGAGTTCTGCTTTCGTCTTATCCTTGAGAAGGGGATCAGAGGAGCGAACATCTACATCTTCTCGGACAGCCAAGCTGCCATACTAGCCCTCTCCTCAAAAAGAATAAGTTCACGTATGGTGGCCGACTGTTGGAACTGTCTCCAGAGGCTTTCCAACAGAAACAAAGTTACCCTTCAATGGGTACCTGGACACTCTGGTTTCCAGGGCAACGAGCTAGCGGATAAGCTAGCGAGGGCGGGGTCATCAGCCCCTCTGCATGGCCCCGAACCCTTCTGCGGCGTGGGGTGGTCAACTATTTCATCCCTTGTGAAAACATGGGCGAATAGGCTGACCGAACGCTACTGGTTTTTCCTCGGATGCAGAATGCAGGCTCTGTAAAGAGGACGACGAAACCACGAAACACGTCCTGTGTGATTGTCCAGCATTGGTATGGATTAGGAGGAAACATCTGTACGTGGAAACCGCAGTTCCCAAACACATTGTCTGTTCCTCGACAAAAGACCTGTTATGCTTCATCAGAGAAGCAGAACAGCTTTTGTCATGATAGGGAGAGCATTATAGGTACAAAAGATCATTCTGGTCGCAGTGCCTCGCCCATTCTCTGCTGTGAGACTCCCTTACAATAATAATAATAAAATTGATATTCTTTCGCTCGAGTTGCGGTCCTGCATTCGTGTAACTCAATCGTATTCCAACCTTTCTCTTGCATTTTATTTCTACTAAATTTTATATATCGATATGTGGTATGCAAGCAGTTTTTAATTCATTTTCTGAAAGCGCTTCAAAATGTTTATTATTTTGGTCATTTTAGCTTAATGTAACGACGATGCTGCTTTATTTTATGCTATTAAATTATGTTTGTAGGCGCTTTAAGGAATAACGCACGTCTATCTATTTTCGCAGTTGCTCAAGATGTGTTTTATTTATCGATGTTTGTTATGTTCGATACTTATTCTATGATTATGCTATTAACAGATTATGCTAATTATATTTATGTTATTTACAGATTATGCCAATACAGTTTATGTTATTTACAGATTATGCTAATACAGTTTATGTTATTTATAACTTACTTAATCTACTACAACTCGGCCTATCCTGACTTGAGTGCTTATTATACTCATGCGCTTTTATTTGACAATCAGCAGCATCTTTCCTAATCCTCTCCATATCTCTAGCATCCTCATAGCCTCTGGTACTACGAATAAAAGCCTTCCATCACTTTTTTTCTTATGGATCACTCCATTCCTCATTTCGTACCGTTTGTTCTCCGATTTCTGTAAAACTTCCCGCAATTCTTCTAGTTTTGGATCTTTGTTTTGACAAATTATTAAACTTTCCTCGAACGTATTTGTATCTATTGTTAATATTTCTAAACTTCTGCTAAGTGCATCTACATGTTGCATTCTTTTGCCTGGTCTATGTTCCGGCGTAAAATCATAACTTTGTAGGTCTATTATCCATCTTTCAATTGCAGAGCTCATTGCCTTTTTATTGATCGCCAATGACAATGACAAATCCTTTCAAACTGGCATCACAATATAATTCGGTCTCATCATTATGATTATACAACGCCAGTATTGGACCCTCTAACAAATTCTGTTTTAATGATTCAAAGCATTCTAATTCATTCTAAATCGTAAAGTGGTTTTCCTTTGATTGAAAAGTCTTTTACGAAACGACGGAAATAGGAGCATAAGCCTAAAAAGCTTTGGACATCTCGCACTTTTTTCGGAATCGGAAACTCTTGAAACCTTTGAAACACTGCAGAAGCATTCCGAAGACCGAATGGCATTCTGAGCCATTCATACTGTCCTACCGGTGTTGTAAAGAATGTATACTTTATTGAATCCTCGTGCATAAATACATGGAAATACCCATTTCTAAGGTCTAACTTAGAAAAGTATTGTTTTCCCGACAGTTTGTCGATTAAGTCGTCTATCAATGCCGTAGGATAATTATCCCTTAATGTACTCTTATTCAATGTACGAAAATCATTAAACATTCTAGTTTCTCCATTCTTCTTTTTTACAAGTATTATCGGAGAGGCAAATTCAGAACAACTTTCTCTAATAAAACCTTTATCTAAATATTCTTCAATTAATCTCTGCACTTGTTCTTTCTCAACATATGATAATATTCTTGGCGAATAATGAAACGGCTTAATGTCTTCGAAGCAAAGTTTCATTTCACATTTTATCTTAGGTGTTTCTGGTCTGACCGCTTCCTTATAATAAGTCTTAAAAATGTCTGCTAACTTTTCCACTAGTTCGTGACTGCAATTTTCTCCCACTGTTAGACTTAAAGAATCATTAGCTTCTGGATATTCGGTTGGCAGCTCACTAAAATTATCTTTAATATTTTCTATTCTTCGACATTCCTTTTTCATTTCCTGTTTACTCACTTTATCTAACGTACTCTCTTTTGCCACGTGTTCAATCTGTAAGCACTCTTTGGCTACGTATTTCCTTTCCCTAAACTCTATTTCACCACAATCGTTTGTCGTATGCCTCTCCATCATACACTCATTTACATTCCACTCATTCGCTTTCCACTCATTCGCTTTCCACTCATTTGCTTTCCACTCATTCGCTTTACCATCCTTTTTTAGTTAGGTTCGGAACGGAAATGTGCGTAACAGGCAGAAGGAGGCATCTCCGACCCCATAAACTATATATATTCTGAATCAGTATCAGTAGCCGAGTCGATTGAGCCATGTCTGTCTGTTAGTCCTCCCGGTTTGAGGCGGGTGGAAATTTTCATTTATTAATTATTTCTTATTTTATTTTGTTTATTTATTTTATTCCAATAAACGAAAAGAAAAGTTACAGTCAAGCGGGCTCTAATATAGCCGCTACAAACAAATTAAATTATTTAATTAAATTTCAATAAAAAACAGGTTTTCCTTATTTTCATTTCATACTCATTTATGCAATAAACTTATAATAGTTACAAATAATATTAATTATTTATAAATAAATTTTATTATTTTTATTATATTTAGCACGCATCAAAAAGACGCGAGCCAAAAGTATTTGGCCTGTTATGACTTTGCAAGTTCAATATTATTCTTATTGGATATTGTTATTTTGTTTTGCTCTCAATATTTTGCAATTAGAATGCTAGAACATAACAGCGATCATAAGACTGTGGCGACGCAGCCTCATCGATATGAGCCCGATCTGGCAGCCCGGCACCATCATAAGCAGACGATAGTTCCACCGTTTCACTATAAGCCCTTTAAAAGTTGTGAATGTGCGAGTGGGACGCCCATACATACATGTCTGCATATCCACATGTATGTATTGGCATCCCACTTCAACAAACATTATTGCACGCATGTATGTATGTACATACAATACAATTAGATTTGGAGTTGATGTTGTGTACCAACGAAAGAAATGCATACATATACCTATTGCCCTCTCGCTCAGTCTAATGGTTACGACACTTCGCTTCTGCTTTTTGTATGCGTTCTTCTTCTTCTGTTCGTTAATTCAAATTGCGCGTATCGTCGAACACTGTATAAAAATTTATCTCTGCCAAATTTGTAATATTAATCCAAATAAACCGCAATTTTCATTGCGAGTTTTTATAAATATCCGAAAATAAATAAGTTAGACAGATAGAATCTATCTATGTCTGCAGATTGCAGAAATTAATTAATTTGGGGAACAGTTAAGTTGCGCAGAACATCTCAAGTCGACTCGTAGGTCACCAAAATTTAATTTTTTAAGAACTAGCCCCATTACATGTGCAGTAGCCTCCCCTTGGTGTTTCCTAGGTACTGATTATTTTTGATAATCGGTGGAAAATTCGAGCGGCGATTCTATTCTGTTATTTACAAACTTTTTTTACGGTATACTAAGATAATCCATGGCCTTATACAGTCAGCACCTGACTTTTTTTTGTTGTCACCGTTCTCAAATAACTCGCTTGCGATTTTAAATTTAAATTCGATCATAAAATTTCGCACTAAAATCACGTCATGGCTCATCGATTCGTCTGGTACCACATATATTTCAAATTCTTTCTCTATATTTTTAACAATAATAAAACATACTAATTTCGCCAAAATAATAAGTTTACTTCTGTTTATTCCAAAAAAAGTGGTTTTTTCTTCGTTATTGCTACATTTTAAAAATTTTCGGAATTAAACGCAGACTTTTCATATGATTTTTCTGTTCTATGTTCAAGATATTCTAATCAAACTTATTGGGCTGAGATGAGACATTCTGTGGAGACACAAATATTACTTATTGCTCTAAAGTAAATATTAAAATATCTTACTGAATCGCTTTTATCCTTTTTGTTATCGGGACACATCGCCACCTTATGCTCCGTACTGCCACACCCATAGCATGCTGCAATTTCGCGTTTGGGCTTACTGCATTCCGAGGCGAAATGGCCTACAGAGTTGCAATTGTAGCAGCGTAGGCCTGTCGACTTTGGCGCCAGTTGCTGGCGCACCCTACGCTCCGTTAGTGTGATTTTATTAAACGCCTTCAACACCTGGGACGCCTCCTTAAAACACTGCATGTACGCCTGCTGACGTAGGCTCTCATTTGGAATGTCCTCTATGACGTTTTCCAATAGTTCTTCTCCCGCCAAAAGAAGTTTTTCGTTGTAATAAGTTGCGAAATTCTCCGATTGCTTCCATTCCTCAAAGAATCGCCGCAACACAATTTTATTTTGTTTTGCTCCGAACGCCTCAGTCAGCTGATTTAGTAGCACTTCCACATCAACGTTTATTCGACTGCTGCTGGCATACAGCCAAGATTGCGCGTTTCCTTTTAATTTGGACATCAGCAACATACGAATCAAATTGTTATTCAGATCGAATGTTTCTGCAACGACATTTAGTTGATTTACCCACATGTTTGCTGCTGTCTGTCCATCAAACTCCGGTACCATGTCTTTTACAACGCTATGCAACATGTTCGATGCGTTGCCTGTTGAGTTTGAGTTCGAATATGAAATCATTAGGCTCGGTGCAGTTGTTGCCTTTTTTTCTGCTCGCTTTAGCTGGCTGTTTTCGCTCAAAATTCGCCGCATCTGTTGTCTCAACTCATCGATCTCCGTTATTTCGTTCACTGTCTCGCCCGTTATTTCTTCAGCGCCGCCTGCCATTTCGCTGGATGCCAATTCAGAATCGCTTGCTGTTCCGTTATTTGGCTCTTCTGGTTCGCTCGCTGCATCGTCTGCCGTCTCAACTATTTCACATTCACTCACAGGGAGCATTGGAGGCTGTGCACAGCGAACTTCCACTGGAACTTCACTCAGTCTGGCTGCCATGTATGTTTTGCTACCTGATAAAGGCAATCCAATTTTCCTCAGCCAGTCTCGCAGCTCCTTTGTTGAATATTTATTTGCGTCCAACGTTTCCATTACTATTTTTTTTTTTTTGCACTTAATTTATATTTGGAGTGTGTGGAATCCCACTTCTAATTTTGTAGGCGCTTTAAGGAATAACGCACGTCTATCTATTTTCGCAGTTGCTCAAGAAGTGTTTTATTTATCGATGTTTCTTATGTTCGATACTTATTCTATGATTATGCTATTAACAGATTATGCTAATTATATTTATGTTATTTACAGATTATGCCAATACAGTTTATTGTAACGTCGGCTCCAAAGCCGAGGTCCGCCCAAATAGATTGACACTGTTTTAGTGGGTTTTAATAGACAATGGACTTGTGTCCATGTCTAACTTTATTGATCTGTTATGTTTACTACCGAAGCAGGGAAGGTCCGGCTACAGTTGATATCGAAAATCGAGTGTATCTTAAGTCTACATACAAAAGCTTTCTTAGCCTAAATCGAGGAGCAGCGCTGCCAGCGTAGCTTGCAGCGCCTCCGCGCTTATATGCATATTTTATGTATACATATATGTATTATCACGAAGGGACGACGTTGGGAGACGAAGAGTGCTATGTACATATATTGTAAGCGGTCAGCGCATAGCCAGCGTGAGAATGCTGACTATGCACTTATGTTTGTTGGCCTTCAAGTGGGCAGACTGTATACAGTGGGGAGCAAAAGTGATTCCACGATCAACGTTTTCATGTTTGAGCTCACATAAATATTAAACGAGCAATGTAAATGACAAAAAATTTTTTTTTTATTGAAAACCTTGTTTATTATCTACAATTAGGCGTATATAGCAAAATTGAAAAAGAAGAAATAGAATTTTAATAATTCAAAAACAAAAATAAGCGGCATGTACTCAGTTTTGCACCATTTACGAAAAAATACAAAATAAATTCATTATTAATATTTTGTCCAGAGACTCTTATTTTTTATGACTTTTTCATACGTTTTGGCATACTTTCAACTAATTTTTCGAATATTGGATGCTCGTATTACACATACACTTGGGCAGACTGTATATATATATTTAATTTGCAACAAAGTGCTACAATATTATTGTTGTTATGTTTTAATATATGTGCATGCCACATCTCCTTCCTTTTTAAAAATAACGTAATCTTATGAAGTTATTTTCTAATTTTTGATTTTAATATTATTATTTTTTTGTTTTGTTTTTTTTTTTTTTGTATCTTGTTTTTGAATGAAATAAAGAAGTAATGAATAAAATAAAGAAATTAAAAAAAAATGCAGTTTTAAAAATATATTTTAAAGTTTTTTCGTTTCTTATGGGTGGCCAACCCTACAAAATATATTAAGAATTGAAAATTTTTAACCTATCTTTATGAACTATCTGTTTCTTATTTTTATTTCCTATAATTGTAATGTTATTATTAGCTCCTATCTCTGAAACTAAATATGGTCCTAAATAATTATTGTCAAGTTTATGACCTGTCTCGTTCCTAAGTAATACCTTATCTCCTATTTTTAATTCAAAATTACTAACATTTCTATCATATTTAATTTTTCTATCGGCTTTTGCCTTTTCTAACATATTCCTAGCTCTTTTATAAGCTATCTCTAATCTAATCTTTACTTCTTTCGAATAGTCATCCATGTTATAAATGGGATCTATTCTGTCTATTTTGTTGAAATCTGTGAACTGTCTTGGTAATCTTCCAAATACTAGTTCATATGGACAATATTCATGAACTACTGATGGTGTTGTGTTGAAACAATAAGTAAAATATTGTATCCAAACATCCCAATCAGTTTTGTCAACAGAAATGTATGATCGAACATACTCGTTAAATGTTCTGTGACTTCGTTCTATTGTTCCTAAAGTCTGGTGATGATGTGCTGTTGAAGTAATGTTTTTTATCTTCATATATTTGCACAGATCGTCTATGATTTGATTTTTGTATTCCGTTCCCATGTCCGTAATGATTGTTTTCATTGGACCGTACTTGAGAATAAAATGTTCAAATATAGCCTTAGCAACTGATTTTGCGCTTTTATTTGGTATGGGTACCGTTACCAAATATTTTGTTAAATCACAAATGATAGTGACAGCGTACTCATTTCCATCTTCTGATCTTGGAAGTGGACCAATGGTATCTATCAGAACTATATCAAATGCTGTTGCTGGCGTTTCTGTTATTGTCATTGGCATTTTCGTATGTTTCAACGTTTTAGCCTGTTGGCATTTTAAACATGTCTTGACATATTTACTTATTGCCTTTGTCATTTGTGGCCAATAATAAAAGTTTTTTATTTTCCTCAGGGTTCTAGAAATTCCTGAGTGGCCTCCTTCTGACGGATCGTCATGATATTTAGACAGTATTGCTTCTATTTGAACCTTATCATCTTTATCTATCTTAGTCACCTTGTTTAATAGCGCTATTTTTAAATTTTTTAATATTTTATTGCCCTTTTCTTTAAAATTCTTAATAGTGACAAACTCGAAGATTTGTTCACTTGGTGACAATTGCGTTTGAATGATCTTATTTATTCTTGCTTCTTCATTAAGCCTTTGAAAAAACTGATCTAAATCGATTTTTTCATTAGAATAAAAATTAGTCATATCGAAACGTGTTATAATATTTTTGCCTCTTTTTAACAAACACTTATGTTTGTCTATTTTGAGAACAATATATTTCTTGGCATCAATGTTATTGATTACCTGATAGATATTGGGCATTTCTATTTTTTCTTTATTTACTTCTGGTTCTTGCAATTTTTCTCCTGCGCAGGAATTTTTCTGTCTTACTGAAGCTCTCGTTTCGACCTTCAGTATCTGTCTATTCATTTCTTTCAGCTCTCCGATAGTTATTCGGGAAAGAGCATCTGCTATGTAATTGTTTTTCCCCTTGAGGTACTCTACACTGAAATCATATTCCTCAAGGTCCAGACGCATTCTGGTCAACTTGGAACTCGGATTTTTCATCGAGAACAAATATGGTAGTGGCCTATGGTCACTCTGTACTAAGAAATGCCTACCATATATATATATGGTCTAAAATGGTTTATTGCCCAATGTATAGCTGCTAGTTCCTGTTCTGTAGTGGACTTATTACTTTCGCCTTGTGTAAAGGTTCTTGAAGCGTGTGCCACTGGTAATTGTTGACCGTTATGGTCCTGAGATAGTACCGCTCCACATGCTTGTTTACTAGCATCTGTGGTTATGCAAAATTGTTTGCTGAAGTCTGGGTACTGAAGAAGAGTAGGTTTCATTAATTCCCTTTTAAAATATTCGAATGCTTCGTTGCATTCGCTTGTCCGTTCAAATGGAACATTCTTTTTACAAAGCCTCGTTAAGTGGCGTGATTTCTCAGAGAAATTTTTAATAAATCTTCTGTAATAGTTGCAAAATGCGACGAATCGTCTAGCTTCGTCTGCATTTACTGGCTGTTGGTAGTTTTTAATTACCTCATATTTAGAGTCATCTGGTAATATACCTTTATCAGTACATTTATGACCTAAATATGTAACCTCTTTCATAAAGAAAGTGCATTTTTCTGGATGTAGTTTTAAATTATGTTGTCTACATAATTTGAAAACATCGGTTAAATTCTTAAGCTTATGCTTTTCAGAACAACCGACTACAACTAAATCATCCATATACAGAAACGCTTGCGAAGGCTGTAGGCCTGTGAATGCAAGTGTCATCTGTAATATTATAAGTAATATTAATGATAGTAATCATAAATAATAAAAATCGTTGATATCTAATGATATCGATATGTTTATATAAGAGCAACCCTGAAATGTTTATCTTAAGCCATCGATAAGTTTTCCTGGTCACCTTTGGAAAAATTGCTGTGAGAATAAAAAGCCAACGCGAATAAAAATCAACTTAAAATAACTTTAATTTTAATAAGCATCAAGCTTATTACATGGTGTCAGAAGTTATAATAAGCGATAATAAGCTGGAAGGAACATGTCTGATCGAGTACTGCCAGAAATTGACTGCTCTACACTTATATATGAGTGGCAGAAATGAAAAGATGGCGTCGGGAAAAGACAGTTTGCCGGAGGCAAAGAAGATTGCAACATTCCTATGGCTGGCTGGCCCAGGAGTAACGGAGGTATATAATACCATATTTCCAAATGATGGCAGCGCAGACAGTATGGTCGGAAACGTGGCAGAGGCAGGCACAGAGGCAGCACACACACGCACGCTCGCTGACTTAATTAAATCACTAGACGAGTATGCAACGCCGCTTAAGAATATCACTACGGAGACTTTTAAGTTTAACAACATCTCAGAGCAGGAAAATCAACAAATTACTGACTTTGTAACCAATCTTCGCAAACAAGCCAATTTTTGTGAATTTAAATGTGAATGCGGAAAATCGTTTCAAAATAGAATGTTGCTTGATCGTCTCATTATTGGAATTTATGACAAGCGTTTGCAACTAAAATTGCTTGATAACAAAAACAAAGGACTAGATGAAGTTGTGCAAGAGTGCAAGGCCTTTGAGGCGTCAACAAAAAATACGAAAATATTGCATAAAACTGGACTACCTCAACAAACAGTGGATGAAACAACATGGGGAAAAACAGAATAAAAAAGGAATTTGGAGCGTATCAACACGTCGTTGCTACAATTGTGGAGCCGTCTTCAACAAGGAGCACATCAACGAGTGCAAAGCCAAGGAAGTTCAATGCTTTGGATGTGGTAAAACTGGACATTTTAGCAAATACTGCAAAACCAAGAAGCAGGAAGGAAAAGGTGTTGTTTCAAACTGGAACAAATCAGTGTAAGTCAGTGTGGATTCGGGACTAGTAAATGGAAAAAAACTCAAGAAATTGATGGAAAGCTACAAACATTCAAGGTAGATACGGGTGCAGATATAAACTGCATACCAATATATCTTTTTGGAAACATTCCAATTAAAGAACAACATGAAGTTGTCCCAATTTTTGATTATAATAAGGCCAGAATAATGAATTATGGCAAAGTTTTGTTAAAATGTTTAGACATAAGGACTAACATCTATCATAGTATTTCCTTTTTGATTGTCGAAGAAAAATGTGAACCTATTTTGGGTCTAGAAACGGCTGTAAAACTTGAATTAATTAAATGCCTTAATATAGATTCAATATTGATGTTACCATCATCAAAAAAATCTTTTGTGGAAATGTTTAAAGTAATATTTGAGGGATTAGGGAAATTACCGTGGAAACAGCCAATAGTGTTAAAGGAACATGCAGAACCAACAATACATTACAGGAAAAGATTTCCCCTTAGCTTACTAGGAATACTAAAGAAAGAATTAAAACAAATGGAAAGAGAGGGAATTATATCACCTGTGTCATATCCTACTACTTGGGTGAATAATTTACAATTAGTTGAAAAATCAAACGGGAAACTGAGGCTATGCTTAGACCCTAAACCGCTAAACAAAGCAATTAAACGGGAACATTTTTTGATACCAACTATTGAAGATTTTACAACACAAATGGTTGGCAAAAAGCACTTTACAGTATGAGATTTATCAAAAGGGTTTTGGCAAATGGAATTAGATAAAAATAGTTCAGATCTCACTACATTCATGACTCCATTTGGGAGATATAGATTTAATAGAGTTCCATTTGGCATAAACAGTGCCCCTGAAATGTTTCAGAGAAATATGGTACAGATATTTGGTGACCTACCAAATGTTCTAGTATATTTTGATGATATCATAATAATGGGGAACACCTTAGAAGAACATGATGTAACGCTCAGTAATGTACTCGAACGTGCTAGAACAAATGGAGTCAAATTTAATCCAGATAAAGTACAATATAGGCAAGAACAAGTGGATTTCATGGGGCATATCATATCAGAAAACAAAATACAACCGCAGAAGAAGCACCTGGAAGCAATCAGAGATATTAAAATTCCAACTGATAAAGCAGGGGTATTGAGAATCTTAGGTCTTTTCAAGTATCTCGCCAAGTTTATTCCAGATTTATCAGCTAGATCACCAAATTTATGGGAGCTTACAAAAAATGATGTTAAATTTACTTGGAGTAAAGTGCATGAAAATGAACTCCAGAACCTCACAAAAACAATTTTGGAAGAGCCGCTGTTAGCTGTTTATGATAAAAATAAACCAGTAACAATTCAAACTGATGCTTCCAAAGATGGTCTGGGATCCAGGATAGTCGCCCTGTGTGTTTTGCTTCTAGAACATTGTCAAATAATGAACAAAAATGGGCGCAGATAGAAAAAGAATTGCTTGCAATAGTGTTTGCTTGTGAGAGGTTTCACTACTTTGTGTACGGAAGAGAATTCTTAGTAGAAAGTGACCATAAGCCGTTAGAAATACTGATGGAAAGGGATATAGACTCAGTAACGATGCGATTGCAACGCATGTTGTTTTATCTACTCAAATATCCAAATATAAAGGTACAATACAAACCTGGGAAATAAATGTTAATTGCAGATTGTCTTTCAAGAGCACAATTCATCGAAGAAAATGAAGTTCAAGACCTCACAAATGTTATTCATATAATCACTAAAGCAGTCTGTCTATCAGAATCAAACTTTAACGTTTACAGAGCAATGGATTAGCTGAAAAAGGGGTAGCTATTGCAAAGAATATCCCAAAACGATGTGATAAAGATAGGGAATTGTACCAATATAACATTCTAGAATATAACAGTACACCTGTAGCTAGTATGCAAACTTCACCGTGTGAGCTATTCTTTGGAAGAAATTGCAAAACAAAGTTGCCTATCGCAAAATCAAGTTTGTGCCGCAACAATATTAGTGAAAAGGATATTATAGGAAAAATTCAAATGAAAAGATCAAAACAGAAACAATTCTATGATCGTAATACAAAGACACTTACACCTTGTCAATTAGAGGAGAAAATAATGTTCAGGAGGAAAATGGATGAGTGGGCATATGGATTAATAGAAAAAAAGGTAAATAGCAGATCATATATAATAAAAGACAGGGATAATAGTTACTATAGAAGAAACAGGAAGTTTATTATAAAAACAAAAAACCAAGAACAGAATGATGATAAATCAATTATCGACCTTCGGTCTATTAATTTTTGGCCCAGTTCATACGATAAGAAAGAAGAAGCACTATGTGCGTATAATGAAATACAAAATTGTATCGAATCTGAATCTAATGTTTTAATTAATTCTAATAACTCTAGTGAGAATAGTACCAATTATGAGAATAATCATAACATAATTAATAATCTTACTGAAGAAAATTGTATCGAGTCTGAATCTGATGTATTAAATAATGCTAATGTCTGTAATGAAAATAATACTAATTATGAAAAAAGCCCGAATCCACCTGATAGTAATGTATCAAATGTAGACGACAATGTAACAGTTCTTAGAACAAGGAGTGGTAGAGAAGTTAAGAAACCAAAAAAATGATAGTAATCATAAATAATAAGTATCGTTGATATCTAATGATATCGATATGTTTATATAAGAGCAACCCTGAAATGTTTATCTTAAGCCATCGATAAGTTTTCCTGGTAACCTTTGGAAAAATGCTGTGAGAATAAAAAGCCAACGCGAATAAAAATCAACTTAAAATAACTTTAATTTTAATAAGCATCAAGCTTATTACATCATCATTCTTTGAAATTAATTGGGGGCTATCTTTAACCCAAATGGTAATCGCGTGTAGCGATATGAGCCTGTCGAAGTTGAGAATGATGTTATATTTCGTGACCTTTCGTCTAACTCGATTTGGTGAAAACCTGACATAAGGTCTAGGCACGAGAAATATTTTGCTCGTCCTAATTGATCAAGAATATCTTCTATTCTTGGAAGTGGGAATTTATCTGCTAGCAGTTTCTTATTGATCTGACGATAGTCAACTACTAATCGCCATCTTTTTTCCGCCGAATTAGGCAGTGATTTCTTGAGTACCAAGAGAAGTGGGCTATTATATTCTGATATAGACGACTCTACTATGCCGTCTTTTATCAGCTTGTCAACTTGCCTTTGAATTTGAATTTAGCTTTTGACTTTTTGACATTCTATAATTCTTAATGTATACTGGTGTTTTATCATTCAATCTCAATTTTTGTCTATAAAAGTTATTACCTGATATGGTTTTTGTTTCGAGACCAAAAATATCGCTATATTCGGTGCATAATTTTGTTAAATCGTTTTTAAATAACGATGGAAATTTTAGAAGTTTTAATACTTCTGAAGTTCTTTTTGGACTATTTTCTGTATTTGCATTGTAAACATCATAATCGTCTAATGATTCGCTTTTTATATTTGCGCTGTTTACAATAGCGTCTTTTTCTGTTGTATTTATAATGCGAATCAACACGTTCTGAGTGTTTACTAGTGCACTTGTTACTATTATTCCAGGTTGCAATTCCTGGTTGAGAATAAGAACATTGGTGTCAGTAGACGTAAGGTGAATCTTTCGAATTACCTCTGATCTAGCTGGCAAAACTATTTCGTTATCAAGTGAATGTATTATATCAAGTGTTTATATTCCTGAAATTATCGGGCCTCAAAGTGAACCAATCTTCTTGGTCGTGGAATTCTAAAATATAATTGTATTTTTTAATGAAGTCCAAACCAATAATACCATCTCCTGGTATTGGAAAATTGTCAGGTACGATATGGAATTTATGTGGTATTGCTGCATTTGCAATACTCATTTCGAAATCTATAGTACCTAGAGACTGAATTGTCCCTTGCCCTATTCCTGATATATTTGTGGTATCTCTTGATTTTAATTTATTTAAATTATTATTACTGCATTTGAGCAGTGAAATTTCTGCACCTGTATCTATTAATAGAGTTACGATACCATTGAATTGGTACTCATATTTTTTAACTTTATAAAAATACTTAAATTGAGATTGATTCTATACAGCCATACTGTTGGCTGTTGCTCAAGTGGGCCTGCTGGTTTTCCGTCTGTATGTTTCTGACGGTATTATTATTTCTATTATTTGAGTTCTGGTTTTGGTTACCCCTATGGAAGCCTCCACCTCTGTTGTTGTTCTGGTTACCGCCGCGGCCTCTATTTCCTCCGCGATAACCACCTCGGCCTCTATAATTGTTATTATAGTTACCGCGGCCATTACCTCTATTTTGGTAATTTCCACGATAACTATTTCCTCGAGAATGTCCTCTATTGTTATAGAAGAAAACATTGTTCGAGTTACCGGAGTTACCTCTCGGGAGCTTGAGGGTATTTTGGAAGGGTGAAGGCTCGAAAGAAAACACGTCCAATCTGTTCAGCTTTTCAATGTCAAGTGCTGACTACAATTTTAATTTCTAAGTTAACAGAGAAATCATACATAAGAGCTACATGTTGCAGTTCGGCAGCGCCGAGGTTTTGTGGCGCAGCGGGAAATGCGTTGGGGCTGCGGCTGGGTTGTACGGTATTTTTGTCCGGACATATCCAGTTTGTGGCGATTTGAGGCCCGGTGTTGTTTTTGGCGTAGCGACACTTTTATGCGTTGTAGTTGCACCTGGTTTGTACGGTATTTTGTCCGGACATATCCAGTTCGTGGCGATTTTGAGGGCCGGTGTTGTTTTTGGCGTAGCGACACTTTTAAACGTTGTGGTTGCACCTGGGTTGTACGGTATTTTGTACAGACAAAAATCGTGGCGATTTTGATAGTTGATGTTGTTTTTGGAATAGCGGAGGTTTTAGCGGCGGCAAGAACATTCTCGAAGGCTGTGGTAGATATGTATGTATGTATGTCTTGTGATAGGGTTGGGGTAGATAGGGTAACTCCTCCCCCCCCAGTTCGAAGCGACGGCCATAGCGAAGATATTGCTGAACCGGCGATAGTAGAATGTTGCCAAGTTGGGTCATCCAATAGCGGGTGATTTGTAAGTTGTTTCAATGGCTTCTATGTGCAGTCTCTCCAGGTTCTGTTCAACTCGTCTTTCTAACGCCACATGAGATGCTTCTTGTCAGCTGTTTCGATGGTTTCTATGTGCAGTCTCTGCAGTTTCTGTTCAACTCGTCTTTCTTACGCCACATGAGATTCTTCTTGTCAGGGTATTATAAGCTTATATGTATACAAACTTACTTTGAATCGCCGAAGAATCAGCTGTGTATTTTTGGTATTTTTACATTACAGTCTTATTGATATTATTAGAAACGTTTTTCTTGGGGAATACAAAGTTTGAACATAGTTTAGTATGATTAATATTGTT
>JAEIFQ010000848.1:0-52474 GCA_018904025.1 Zaprionus vittiger | reverse complement strand
AAAAGGCGCATCGGACTTTTCTATTTTGTTATGATCCATAAGTTTTGGTCCCACGAGTAGGCGGGAAGGGAAGGTCGCCCACGGCATAGCCCGCGTCATCCTATATGTTGGCGAGTTCTCGAGTTTCGTTTGCCGTTCCTATGATCTTATTTCTTATTGCCCTGAGTCAGCACCCCTAATAAGCTTTAGTATCTCTTCTACGCTTATTATGAATCTATCAAGGTATCTAGGTATCAGGGGTAAGTGGCTGACAAAAGTCATAATGTCTTTTGGCTCGAAGGTTGTTGATAGCTTGCTATTAGTGTTGCTAACCGTAGGGGTTTTGGACCTAGAAGGGCCAGAAATGTTACCCGAGTCCATGTTTTGTTGTATAGAGGGGGTTTCGTGGGTGTCTTCACTGACTACAGGTAGGGGGTTTAGTCGGGTACTGGAGCTGGTAACTTTTTTAGAGAGTGTGGTATCGGTTTTAGCTCCTAATACAGAACGTGTTATTTTGGTTATAGTGTTTTGCCAATTTTTTGACATTGATTATGAACAAATTGTAAATGTGTATGTGAGTTTATGTTTTTATAAGTGAAAATATATTGTTTTTTTTTCTATTTATTTTGAGTGTTTAAAAGCTGTAAGGTGTAACTAGATTGTATGCTGTGTGAAATAATGCACGCTTTATTATTCCGGCTCTAGCTCGTCGGCTTTGCGGGTGGAGGTCTTTTCCACACAATATAAGGCCACTATCAATAATAACAAAAAACTAAGAATAACGAGCTGCGACAAAAGGAACTAGATAACGAAACCGGAAGATAGGACATACAGTTTTGAACAACAGGACAGATACATCTAAAATGGTATGTAGCAAACTTAGGTGTTTAGGATGTTTGCTACTACCCACCCAACCATGATCACCTCCTTTAAATTACTTCAGGTGGCCCCTTTAACCCTATGACAGCGAGCTATTTAGCATCGAGACCAAAAGCAAACTTCTTATTTCATTATACATTTAATTATCATTCTAAAATAAATGAGTAAGGAGTTAAGTTGCTTAGGTTAAAGATTTAAATTTTTGCAAAAAAAAGGAAATAACTATATCTATATATCTCAAGCAAATTTTCATTTGTGGCCCTTAACGGCTTTTATTCAAATAATATTTTTTTTTTGGCATACTTTTGTTAGTGGATTTGTAAATGGATGGAGACTTTATATTTTATTATTTAAGTGTTATTCCTTAGGCGGTTTTACTCACAGTTTCTGGTGGCGAAAGATCGATCTCTGCTCGGATCTGCGTAAAATAAATGCTGGCGAAAAATAAAAATAGAGCTAAAATATAAAGTGCAACATAATTTCAGATTTTCCTTCAAAAGTATGTCTGACAAAAAAAAACATGATAAAAAAAAATAATTAATCTGAACTTATCTTTACTTAAAAGTACTAATAGAGCAATATTAGCTCGTGATAATAGCTATTTGACAATATAAAATTACTTAAAACCAAAGTGAACATCATGGATTTCCTATACATATATCTACTGAGTCGCTGCCTAAAGTATGCAAGGGCAGTGATGTGCCGCGTAGACTACACGGTGTAGACTACACGACTGTCTACGTGTCGACAATCGAATGTCGACAATGTTTGAAGACGACACGTCGACAATGTCGACAATGGCTTAGTAAAGAAAATATAATACATTTTATTAAATAAAGAACAATTTAATCATTTTTATTTTATTCGTTATCGTCATCTTCTGAAACATCTTTAACTCTTAATGAATAATATATATGTACAAGCTTGAGCTTTCAAATAAAAGCTTATTTCTTGCACATGAATTTTGCAGACATTCCTTGAGTTACAATTATAGAAAAATTAAAAAAAAAAACCTTCATACACACGCACTAAATATTCACCTATGTGCTCTTAATCGGGCTTCGGCTGTGTTCTGGATGTTTTTTTTTGCAGCTCGTACAAAAGGCAGCATGTTTATTGTTCACTTTGACTAACAAATAACCTAGTTCATCAAAAGCTTTGTTTTTATTTCTTCCACTCATTTTTAACAGTTCTTTTTAAGATGACAAAGGCGCGATCGTATTTTTTTAGTTTGGCTTCGAGTATATTCGCAATCGATATCGACCGACCGCTTCTTTTATCGAACTGATCTCTTTCAAAAGCTGTCTGCGCGGAGACCAACTCTTCATATTGTCTACATAGTCGACATTGTCGACGCATTCATGACATTGTCGACGCATTCTTGACGTAACGCTGTCGACAATCACAGATGACGCGTCGTGGCCCATCACTGTGCAAGGGGTTTATAATTGCACAACAGACTAAATCTTCATTTCACAAATCGTTTTAATTTCGACTATATAGCTCATTTTGCTTAGATTATGGTCGAAAATGATAGATATAAAAGCAAGCTAACTAGTGACCCATCGTATTTGCTATTTAGCCTTTTACTTTTCCGATGGTCACTTTCGTTGAAATTAATAAATCAGAATTTTCCAGTTCACGGCAGTTAGAGCTAAATCGTGTTGGAAACTTAAAAAGCTCGACTGACTCCTTCACTCCAGCAAACTGCATATTGCAACTAAGGCTCTCCTAATAAAAGCAATTTTACGTCCAACATTGACGTACGCCATCCAAGTGTGGGGAACAGCCTCCAAAACTCAGCTCAATAGGCTTAGAGTAGTACCATCACGAGCGGCACGACATGCATCTGGGCTACCTTGGTATGTGAGCAACCGAATCATTGAAAGGGACCTAAAAGTTGTCCCATTGGGAGACCAAATTAACTTTCACAGCAGCCGATACGCCGACAGGCTTGTAGCCCATGCGAATACGTTGGCGAGTGACTTCTTCGACCCCATTTTCCGCCGACGGCTGAAGAGAACATATCCTCATGACCTCCTTACTCGTAAGATAGCATAATCCTTCATTTGTACTTTGTATATATTATTTAAGGCACACTTTATCCATATTATTTCTTAAGCTAAACATTAGGTTAAGTTCAGATGATACTGAACGATTCCTACTGACTATAATAATAATAAATAACCTTGCCCCTGGCTATTACCTGGTTATTTGTAATATTTTTCTATTTTCACTTTCACTTTCCAGAAGTCGATCTGGTTCTTTAACTTTATAAATTTGTATAAGAAAAAATTAGTTTTTCTTAGAGACGTTTGCTCCTTTCTGCAACTTTCTTTCTACCCTGACTTGCACTTTCTACTTTCGCTCTACTTCTTCCATTTCGACTTTGAGGATTTTCGGTAATTTTCTCCTAAGCTACGTCTGGCCTAAAGGTTCGTCAGGGTAGTCAACTCTATTGGGTAAAAATTTAGCACCCAAATTTGTGTTGACTACTTTTGGGCATCTGATTTTAATTTTACTGAGTCGCTGCTACAAAGCTTATGTTGTACTTAGTATAATTGTTGTGTGTGATTGTGTATATTTTTGTCTCTCTTAAAAATGAATATTTGTTCTGTAATAAGATTTGTTTTTGAATTATGTTGAGTGACAATTTTTGTTGGGGAAAAAGAAAAGTTTTAAAGTTGTTAGGCAGTACTGTGTTTATGCTAGTATATTTTGACATTAATGTTTGTTTTTTTCTTTTTTTATATTTGGGAACAATGAAATGATAGCCCTTCTATATGTGGTTTGGTTTCTGCAACAATGTAGTTGCCTTTGTGCTTGTTTTTGTACGACAATGAGTCTGATACTGTTGTGCGAGGCGTTGTATATACATGGGGTTTGTTAATGTTATGTGCACTTAATGCAATATGATGCCTGGCCGGACTGAGTCGCGGCAGCGTCTATCTCGATGATATTACGCTGGAGTTACCCTATCTACCCCGACCCTATCACAAGACATACATACATATCTACCACAGCCTTCGAGAATGTTCTTGCCGCCGCTAAAACCTACGCTATTCCAAACACAACATCAACTATCAAAATCGCCACAATTTTTTACTGTACAAAATACCTCACAACCCAGGTGCAACCACAACGTTTAAAAGTGTCGCTACGCCAAAAACAACACCGGCCCTCAAAATCGCCACGAACTGGATATGTCCGGACAAAATACCGTACAAACCAGGTGCAACTACAACGCATAAAAGTGTCGCTACGCCAAAAACAACACGGGGCCTCAAATCTCCACAAACTGGATATGTCCGGACAAAAATACCGTACAAACCAGCCGCAGCCACAACGCATTTGCCGCTGCGCCACAAAACCTCGGCGCTGCCGAACTGCAACATGTAGCTCTTATGTATGATTCCTCTGTTAACTTAGAAATTTAAATTGTAGTCGAAAAGCTGAACAGATTGGACGTGTTTTCTTTCGAGCCTTCAGCCTTCCAAAATACCCTCAAGCTCCCGAGAGGTAACTCTGGCATGCTCATATTGGATGTGTGCGTTTTGATTTTGTATGAATGTATGAATAGTTCTTTTGTTGTATATGTCGAAGCGTCAGTTGCTTCAGTATTCTTGGCACCTCGAGCAGCGAACCCCGTTCCCTTCGTTGGCGCCATCGTTCCACTTGTAGCCATTTCTCAAATATTATCGTCTGTGTACTCCGAATATTCTACCAAGACTGCCTTCTCTCTTTTCATGCACGCTCGCTCGTCGCCAAAATCTATTGCGCAGCTTGCTCTTGACACACTTGCCATCCTGCTCATTAGCACACACAGCAAATAGCCAGTCCAGTCTTGCTCACGCACTTCTTCGAGTCATGTACACAGAACGAACTAACGGAAGAGGCAACACACCAAATAAGCAGGCACGGGTCTCACTCAGTGAGAGAATTTACAGTTTGTTCTCTCACTGACTCTCGGTGATATAAAGAATACAAGATAGCAATGACGGTTGTTCTGTTTTCTCTATTCTTCTTTATTACAATTTTGACACATACAATATTCATGTTGCTGTACTAAATTCAAATAATGCTACCAATGCTCCGACATATATAAGTATGATAGTCTGCTGTAGTTATCGAGTTTGATTCTACACTGACGTATACGTTGTGAGTACATGAAGATTTCTTTTACTTTTGTATGTATGAATGTGTGTATTCTTTGCTTTTCGTATGTATGTGTCTCATTTGATGTACAGTTTACGGTAGTTATCACGTTTGATTCTATGCGGACGTATACATTGTGAGTACATGAAGAGTTATTTTACGTTTGTATGTATGAGTGCATGTGTCTCATTTAATGTACAGTCTGCGGTAGCTATCACGTTTGATTCTACGCGGACGTATACATTGTGAGTACGTGAATAGTTCTTTTACTTTTGTATGTATGAATATGTGTATTATGTCTGTTCGCGGTAGATCACTGCTTTATCTAAGCGCTCAAGGTTGTCATACGAGTAGAATCAGCTGTTAATACTATATTCTAAAATCATATTCAGCAGTTAAGTCTTATGTTAAGCAGCTGTTAAATTTCATGCTAGCAGCTGTTAGGTCTAACTTAAACCACTTGTAAAACTGTCTCTTCTCGCATCACATTTAAAAAATGCAGCGGCACAATAATAATTAATAATTATAGAGTTTTGGCGACCTTTATGTTTTATACTCATTGTAGCTGGCTCGAGGTCAAAAATATAAAAACAATTTGTTTTTAATTTGTATTTTTCCGATATATTTCGGTTACTCTACGGTAACCGTCTTCAGGGCTAAAACACAAAATTACAAATGGAAAAACAATGTTTATAAACTAAAAACTAAACTGAACAATACCAAATTACATACATTAATTTGACACGTCTGCTCTTGCTGGCGCGGAGTTCCTAACTAGCTTAGGAAGTAAGTGTCTGTATATATGAGCGCAATTTTCTGTGTCCGTTTTATAGTTTAGTCTATCATGTGTTGGTGTGTTGATTATGTGTAGCATTTCGAGAGTGTAACGTTTAGCATAGTGATGTTCTTATTGTAGTATTGTTGTTGCGTCAAAATTGGGAGAGTGGTGTTTGTTTGCACAGTGGGTCATGAGAGCTGTTTTTATACCCTTAGACCATTGAAAATGGTCAAAAAAGGGTATACTAACTTTGTGCAAATGTATGTAACAGGCAGAAGGAGGCGTGGCAGACCCCATAAAGTATATATATTCTTGCTCAGGATCACAAGCCGAGTCGATTGAGCCATGTCCGTCTGTCTGTCTGTCTGTCTGTCTGTCTGTCTGTCTGTGTGAACGCACAGATCTCAGCTATTATAAAAGCTAGAGTTTCCAAATTTGGCAGGAAGACTCATGTGTACTATAAGCTGATCAAGTTTATTTCAAATGTTATGTGCCACGCCAACCGCCCCCGCAAATAAATAATTTAATTTTTGAACTTAATTTGTAAGCGCTGTATAAAAGATACAACTTTCTGACTTTAACATATACTAAGCTCACTAAAATATCTACGTATTCTCGAAATTGCAATCCGATAGGACAATAAACACAGAAGTTATTTAAGAAAGTATGTGCATAAAACCAAGTGCTTGTATCAGCTAACAAGGGAGGCGGGCGAGCGCGGAGCGCGAGCGCCATCTGTCTGTGCCTATCTATATGTGTATGAATTTAACAAATTAAACTAAAACATATGTAGGTCGAAGGGTATCCCACTGTCGCGTGCAGCGCGACTGTTGCTTTTCTTACTGGTTTGTGTTGTACATTGGTGGCGTAATTTTCTCTTTACTTGTGAAAGAACACAAGACAAAAATGAGAGAGAATGAACGGGATCGTGCAATAATAGATACAGTGGGACGAACTAAGAAATTCTTGAATGACAATAAAAATATATTAATTTTAAATTCTGACAAAGGAAACAAAACAGTGGCAATAGAAAAAGACGAATATAGAAATAAAATGTTGAAATTATTAGGAGATTTCTGCACATACAGAAAACTAAAAACGGACCCCACATCACGATTACAAAAGAAAAACAACGAGCTAGTGGAGAAATTATTCAGGAAGGAGCTTATTTCAAGGACCGAAAGAAATAAGCTTATCACAACTATTGCGACACCACCGAGAATTTATGGACTACCAAAAATCCATAAGGAAGGGACACCACTGAGACCAATATGTTCCTCTATAGGATCCCCTTCTTACGCCTTATGCAAATACATTATTTCTATTCTCAAAAATCTGACAACGGAATCGAAATTCAACATAAAAAACGCCATAGAATTCAAAGATAAGATAAATGACGAAAACATCAATGATGACGAAATACTCGTCTCTTTCGACGTAGTATCACTTTTCCCCAGCATACCATTAGACTTAGCTTTATCAACTATAAAATCAAAATGGACACAAATACAACAACATACTGAGATACCTGAACAAACTTTCCTAGAAATAGTTAAGTTCTGCATCGTAGAAAATAGATACTTCAAATATGAAGACACAATTTTTTCGCAATTAAAAGGTATGCCAATGGGTTCCCCAGCTTCACCCGTAATTGCAGACATTGTAATGGAAGAATTATTGAAGAACACCGTGGAAAAACGTAAAACAAAACCACGACTACTAACAAAATAAGTCGATGATCTGTTTGCAATTACAAAGTCCAACGAAACAGAAAACATACTCCTCGAACTTAATTCGTACCATAAAAACATAAAATTCACAATTGAGAAAGAACAAAACAGTAAGCTACCATATTTAGATTCAATAATAGAGTAGGAAGAAAATTAAAATTAAAATGGTACAAGAAACCGATGGCATCTGGAAGATTAATTAACCACAATTCGAACCACCCAAGGACGATGATAATTAATACAGCAAGATTCTGTATTAAACGAATGTTTGACATTTCTAACAAAATGTACCACAAAGAAATAAAGAGGGAAGTAACAAAAATACTTACGGACAATGACTTTCCAAAATGCTTAATCAATTAACTTATGCAAAGATATCAGGAAACACAGAGGGACAACAAAAATAGACAATTAAAATTATATAAATCTCTCATCTATGTACCTACACTATCCGAAAGATTCATGTGATCTGACTGTTACAATAGTGCAGAAGTTCAAATAGCACATAAACCTTTCCATACACTCAGACATCTTTACAGTAACACAAAGTCAAAAATAACTACAATAGACAAAAACAATGTGATATATAAAATTCCTTGCTGTGGCAGCACTACTAAAAAAGCATGACGAGAAGACGTAGAAGAGACGCCAAAAAATATATGTATATGTATACGCTGTCGACCTAAGCATTTCGGTTTATTATTAATTAAATAAAATTATCAGTTAATTATAAACGCATCGTGTTTATATTATATTAACTCCGATACGCTCATATATAAAGACACTTACTTCCTAAGCTAGTTAGGAACTCCGTGCCAGCAAGAGCAGACGTGTCAAATTAATGTATGTAATTTAGTATTGTTCAGTTTAGTTTTTAGTTTAGTGAAGACGGTTACCGTAGAGTAACCGAAATATATCGGAAAAATACAAATTAAAAACAAATTGTTTTTATATTTTTGACCTCGAGCCAGCTACAATGAGTAATAATTAATAATATTATATTAAACCCTTGCTTTTAATTTGAATGGAAGTAAGGAGGTTTCACAATTCAGTGTACCCGTAAACATTGGTGACCCCAACGTGATTTTATATAAAAATTAAAATGGGATTCTAAACACTTTAGTATCACATTCGTAATTCATTCGCGCAGTCGCTGCCGCCGCATTTTTTATCTCGGTTTCGCAAGCGTACATATGTACCTATTAACATTTTCGATCTCGCTTTCGTTCGCGTACATACGTGCATACACACAAACATTTTTCAGTGTCGCATATGTGCGTACATACATAAGTGCATACGTCTTTTGCTACTTTCGAGTTCGCGCCAAACATTTGTTATTCCGCAGAATATTGTCGATTAATATTCTCATCCCTACGCTGTTTTAATAGAAATATTATTACACACTCTCGTAAACAAATTTGGCCCTCAATAAGTGAACATTTGATCTCGCTTTCGTTCGCGTACATACACACAAACATTTTTCGGTATCGCATATGTGCATACATACATAAGTGCATACGTTTTTTGCTACTTTCTAGTTCGCGCCATACATTTGTTATTCCGCAGAATATTGTCGATTTATATTCTCATCTCTAAGCTGTCTTAATAAAAATATTATTACACAGTCTTGCAAACAAATTTGGCCCTCAACAAGTAAACTTTGCGCACACATACATTTCCCTATCACTACATACATGCATAAGTGGGTATACATAGTGCAAGTGCATTTAACCGTTTCAACTGTTCTTATATACAAAGAACATTAGCTGTTCCTATCTCCTTCGTTTTCTTACGGTTTTGTGGTGACAAAAAGACATTTTTTCGCGCGCGTTTCGTTTTAGTTCGTTACAGTGAACACCAACTACAATGGCTGAACCAAATCCTATTGACTTTTATCGCGAAAAATGCTCTCAAGTAAAACGTCAACTGACCTCTATGCTCGAGTTCTTCAACTCTGACGTGCAAATTGAGAGTTGATGAGAGCGATCTGTCCGTGAGAATCGAAGCCGTAAACGGGATGCAGGCCGAATTCGTGGATGCTCAGACCGCGCTTGAGAAGCTCGACTTGTTGGAGATGGCGTCGAATACGCGCGTTGAATTCGCCAAAATCTATTTTAAGGTTAAAGCAAGGCTCACCCGACAATTCGACGCACTCAAGGCTCGTCACACGGCTCTCAATTCAACGGCTATTCACAGACTCAACGACACTGTGAATTAAACTTGCAGTCGCCGGTCTCCACTACCGGAGATGCAACTGGCAAAATTTAATGGAAAATATGAAGATTGGCCCGAGTTCTATGCGATGTTCAACACAGTTGTTGGTAGCAATGAGGATCTGAGCAAGATTGGAAAGCTACAGCACTTACGTTCTTGTTTGGAAAGTGCTGCAATTGACACCATCAAGTCATTGGAGCCCTCTGAAGCAAACTACGACAAGGTAATGGAACTACTTATAAGACGTTTTGATAACAAGTTGCTTCAATTTCAGGGGCACATACACTCGATCTTTGGATTGCCAGGTGTTGAAAAAGGATCTGCACAGAGCCTACGTGCACTTAGCGATAACGTAAACGCTCACCTTCGAGCTCTCGGTACAATAGCAACAAGTGAGCAAATCGCACATGGCCCACTTATCAACATAATAAGTCGCAAGCTAGACGCAAACTCACAGGAGAAATGGGAAGAGGCTCTGGAATCTGAGAAGATCCCGAAATGGTCAAATATGGCGTCCTTTATCGAGCGCAGATGTCGAAAACTGGAAAACATGGAAGGCGTTACACTACAAACGCGTGCCCTTTATGCGACTCAAAGGATCACTACCTACCCAAATGTCCTCGTTTCGCCAACCTATCTCTCTCTCTCCGCTTTAATGAAGCTAAGCGTATGCATCTATGCTTCAACTGCCTTCGTAAAGGTCATGCCTTACAGCAATGTCGAGCTGGACATTGCAGACACTGCCAGCAGAAGCATCACACCCTGCTGCATACAGGCCAAAACCCCTCGGCTTCAAATGCTTCCAATGCTCAGCATGGAACAATTCAGCGGCAGCAAAAGCTAACTGGCTCGAATTTCGCACTTGAGCTCACAGAAAAGCAGTCAGCTGACTACGTATTGTTGCCCACAGCCATCAAAAACATCAAAAACAGAGCGGGCACCTTTATACCATGTCGTGCCTTGCTCGATTCAGCATCACAACTGAATTTCGTCACCAGTCGACTGGCCAACCAATTGCAACTGGTCACACGAAAATCAACAGTTTCAATTTCCGGAAAAGGGGAAGCTTCTCTGTCGTCGAACGCAGCAGTCGATCTCGCTGCTCAATCGCTTGATAGGAAATACAGCGCAGCATTTTCTGCTGATGTCACACGGACGATCACGGACTACCACCCTCATATCGGAATCGACATAACCAGCTGGAATATCCCGAAGAACATAGCACTCGCCGATCCATCGTTCTACAAATCGCAGGGAGTCGATGTATTACTTGGCGTCGGCCTGTTCTTTGAATTGCTTTGCGTGGGGCAGACCCACATAGCCACCCACTTGCCAATTTTCCAAAAAACAAGGCTTGGACGGATCGTTTCCAGAGCTTTCTCTCAGCCCATCAAGCATCATGCATTGGCAGCCGTACGCAGGGAGTCTCCAGAGGATGACTGCCTGACTGATATAGTCAAACGATTTTGGGAAATTGCCAGTTGCTATGGTTCCACATCAACAGCCACGGAGGAAGACATGATTTGTGAAAACTTATTCTTGAAAGGCTACACGCACCTGGAGACTGGACAATACTCAGTGCGCTTACCAGCAAAGGAGGATCTGGATTCCCTTGGAGACTCATTCCATCGGGCTTTGCGGCGCTTCAAGTCTCTCGAGTCTAGACTCCAAAGGAATCGACAGCTGAAAGAGCAGTATTCAGCATTTCTTCAGGAATACATCGACCTAGGACACATGTCATTAGCCTCCAGCCATCATGACGGACCGCGTTTTTATTTACCTCACCACTGTGTAGAAAAACCGGTCAGCACATCCACAAAGTTTCGCGTAGTTTTTGACGGATCAGCAAAAACTACAACTGGCGCATCTCTTAATGATCTTTTATTTGCTGGCCCATCCATTCAATCCAAGCTTTTTAACATACTGATCAGATTTCGTTTCTTCAAGGTTGCTATGTGTGGAGATATTTCCAAGATGTATCGTTGTGTGCGTATTTCGCCACCAGATCAACACCTGCAATGCATCCTGTGGCGCAACAATCCCAACGAACCAATAAACGTGTACACCCTGAATACAGTTACGTACGGAACAAAGCCTGCAGCGTTTCTCGCAATTCGCGCCATGCGTCATCTGACCTACGATGAGGAACCGTCATTTCCGCTTGCCGCAAGGATCGTCCAAAAAGATTACTACGTGGACGACTTGATCTCAGGTGGTGACTCCATCAAGGAAGCGATGGCAATTCGACAGCAAGTCAAGCAGTTGCTCGCCAGAGGACTATTTCCAATAAGGAAGTGGTGCTCGAATGAGTCTGCCGCTCTTGAGGGCGAAGCCGAAACTGATTGCGAAAAGCTGATGCAGTTTCACGACGGCACAAGAATTGCCAAGGCGCTCGGATTAGCCTGGGACCCCGCATCTGACTTTTTGCTTTTCAGCTTCACCGACATTATCCCTAACGGACCAACTACAAAGCGCAGCGTATTATCCACACTAGCAAAATTCTACGACCCATTGGGACTCATCTCTCCTATCATTACAAGGATGAAAGTGTTCATGCAAGCACTCTGGAAGGAAAACATCGATTGGGATGAGAGCCTTCCGCAGCATCTTCATTCAGCGTGGACGGAAATAACATCGCTGTGCTCAAAGTCGAGAGAAGCTCCCTTAAAGGCATTAACAATTCCTGAAACTGAACTCTCGTCGGCACTAATCCTATCGGAGCTCATATCAATCGTCGAAAAATACATTTCATTCAAATGTGAATATCATTGCTGGACAGATTCAACAATAGCGTTAGCATGGTTGCGCGACTGCCCTTCTAACTACAATGTGTTTGTGGCAAATCGGGTAACGCAAATCCAGGACTTAACGAGAGGCATGACGTGGCATCATGTCACTTCACAACTGAACCCAGCTGACGTCCTATCGCGAGGATGCACCCCACTTGAACTAATCAACTCGCAACTATGGCATTATGGACCATCCTTTTTGCGCCTGCCCATGTCAAAATGGCAGTGGAACTTTCAGAGCGACGAAGCAGAGTTCTCATTTCTACGTCATACACAGACATCGCAACTGATTGTAAGTTTCACAACTCCTTTGCAAAGCTGGAGCGAATGTTTGCGTATGTACATCGATTTGTGAACAGAGACTCTCCAAAGCAAAGGGGATCTATCACACTGCAGGAAATTAAATCGGGCACCCATCTCATGATTCGAAGCATCCAGAAGATTCACTTTATCGAGGACTACAAAGCACTCAGAGAGAGCACGTCGCTGCCTGGAAGGAGTCCGCTGAAATCTTTGCAACCATTCATGGACTCTGCAGGTCTTATGCAAGTTGGAGGAAGGCTGCATAACTCATACTTGGAGTATGAGGCCAAGCATCCAATCTTATTGCCCAAACAGCATTCTGTGATGCGGTCAATAATCATGCATTACCGCATTAAATTTTTTCACGCTGGTCCGCAATGCCTATTTGCAAACATAAGGCAACGCTACTGGCCCATAGGAGGGCTAACAGCCGTCTCTAGTGCTGTCAACAAATGCATTCGTTGCTTTCACGCTCGACCTACCACACTGCAGCAAGTAATGGCTTCACTACCAGCAGCCCGCGTAACACCCAGCCCTACGTTTTATGTAACGGGCATAGATTTTTGTGGGCCCTCCTTCTCCAAGTCAGAAGTGAGAAATCGTGCGCCTACAAAATGCTATATAGCAATATTCATTTGCTTCTCAACAAAAGCATGCCATCTAGAGCTCGTGGAGGACCTGTCGACACCTTCTTTCATCGCTGCTCTAAAACGTTTCGTCAGTCTTCGAGGGAAGCCAAGCGATATTTGGACGGACAACGCAACAAATTTTGTCGGCGCTCGAAACGAGCTAGCTGAGCTTAAGGATCACTTCATTAGTGAACCTCAGCGCCAGCAAGTTGTCAACGTCGCCCTCGCTCTCGGAATAAATTGGCACTTTATTCCACCACGATCTCCGCATTTTGGCGGGTTATGGGAAGCTGCTGTAAAGGCAGCGAAGCACCACTTTTACCGCGTCGTTGGCAACTCAACCCTCACATTTCACGAGCTTCGTACGCTCATTTGTCAAATCTCAGCTATGTTGAACTCAAGGCCTCTATGTTCCATTTCAGAAAATCCAAGCGACCTAGACATCCTCACACCGGGTCACTTCCTTTGGAGCAAAGCGAATGCGAACATCGATGAGCCGAGCCTGACTCACCTCAGCATGGATCGCCTCAGTCGCTGGCAGAGTGTCTGCCACATGCAGCAGACTTTCTGGCAGAAATGGAGTATCTCATATCTCTCTGCGCTACAGGAGCGCAGCAAATGGCACTCTCGCAAGCCAAACATTCATCCTGGAAATATCGTACTGTTCAAGGAAGAAAACGTGCCTCCGCTCAAGTGGCCTCTCGCCCGAATTGAAAGCACAATAGTTGGAGACGACGGCGCAGTCAGAGTAGCAGTCATACGCACAGCCACAGGATTGACAAAGAGAGCCATCGCCAAGATAGCAGTGCTGCCAATCAAGACCAAATCGATTGAAAGTTGACCCTTCCAATGGGGGGAGTATGTTGGCGGCAGATCACTGCTTTATCTAAGCGCTCAAGGTTGTCATACGAGTAGAATCAGCTGTTAAAATCTATATTCAATGCAGCTGTTAAGTCTTATGTTAAGCAGCTGTTAAATCTCATGCTAGCAGCTGTTAGGTCTAACTTAAGCCACTTGTAAAACTGTCTCTTCTCGCATCACATGTAAAACATGCAGCGGCACAATAATAATTAATTATTATATTAAATCCTTGCTTTTAATTTGAATGGAAGTAAGGCGGTTACACAAATCAGTGTACCCGTAAACAATGTCTTTTGAACCACTTGTTTGACATTATTATTTCAATTGTATTATACTTTATTACTAGCACTTTTCACATTAAACTCACATATTTATCTTTCTTTTTACATGTTTTTTCTACTTACAGTAAATGTAATGAGAAGAAATTCCATTCTTCTTTTTCTGGCTGCGCCAGTTACCGCTCGTAGCCTAAGAGGGTTGAGCTGATGAAGAAGGTAGGAGGGGATGATTAGATTTTCCTTGAGTCCCTTTTAGTAAGTTGGAGTAAGTTTTGAATTTTTCGTTTCTTTCACAATAAAAGATCAACTGCACAGTTTCGAAGTCAAGGCAGAAGTGAAGTTTATTACAGATCGTTCTTAGCGGCTAACATATAAAAGAGGAATATTCTTATTGTGTCAACTCCCACGCGAATGACTCTGGTTGCAGAGTCAGCAACAGAGCGGATATTTCTTAGTCTAAAAAAATGCGACCCATATATTGGTCGTCGATACATTGTAATATTTGCTGATCACTGCGTTAGGCTTATGTGAAGGCATGAGGGGGTTTTGAGGGGATGGCGGCCTATATACTGGCCGTTGGTCTGTTGTATGTTGCTGATCGTTGCGTTAGGCTTGTGTAAAGGAGCGAGGGGGTTTTGAGGGGGGAATGGCAGCTGTCAGTGCCGGGTTGGTGACTCGAGCGCCATCTGTCTTCAATAATTTTAATGCATGTATATATGTATATGTGTATGAATTTAAAAAATTAAACTACACCGGAACATAGGTCGAAAGGTATACCACTGTCGCGAGCAGCGCGACTGTTGTTTATACCCTTCGACCATTGAAAATGGTCAAAAAAGGGTATACTAACTTTGTGGAAATGTATGTAACAGGCAGAAGGAGGCGTCGGAGACCCCATAAAGTATATATATTCTTGCTCAGGATCACAAGCCGAGTCGATTGAGCCATGTCTGTCTGTCTGTCCGTCTGTCCGTCTGTCCGTCTGTCTGTGTGAACGCACAGATCTCAGCTATTATAAAAGCTAGAGTTTCCAAATTTGGCAGGAAGACTCATGTGTACTATAAGCTGATCAAGTTTATTTCAAATGTTAGGTGCCACGCCCACCGCCCCCGCAAATCAAGAATTTAGTTTTTGAACTTAATTTGTAAGCGCTGTATAAAAGATACAACTTTCTGACTTTAACATATACTAAGCTGAATGAAATATCTACGTACACTCCAAATTGCAATCCGATCGGACAATAAACACAGAAGTTATTTAAGAAAGTATGTGCATAAAACCAAGTGCTTGTATCAGCTAACAATGGAGGCGGGCGAGCGCAAAGCGCGAGCGGCATCTGTGGGCAATAATTTAAAAGCATATGCATATGTATATGTGTACATACATAGGAACTTAGGTCGAAGGGTATCCCACTGTCGCGTGCAGCGCGACTGTGGCTTTTTCTATTTTTTTTTCTATTTTTTTTTTTAATTTAATGCGACTATTGAAAATAACTTTTAAATACAAGTGGATGTAGTCTAATCCCACTAAAGAGTAAGATGCCGAATTTATACAGCAAACAATCTCTATTTAATGAGAAATGATAGTTTATGTCGATTATCTGGTACAGAACCGACTTACGAACAGATTTATAAACTCATAGATAATAATATTCTAAGTGTTTTGTAATATTAAGTTTGGAAGTAAAACTAATAATTATGAATCGAATTTGAGGTAAGATCTATTGCCTGGCCTGATTCCGAAATTTTCCAGAACACTAGTAAATTCGAGAACACTGGTAAAACCCACTGAAACTGTAAAGAAAACCAGTAAGAAAAGCAACAGTCGCGTGGCACGCGACAGTGGGATACCCTTCGACCTACGTTCCTATGTATGTAGACATATACATATGCACATACTTTGAAATTATTCTCGATAGATGGCGCTCGCGCTTCACGCTCGCCTTCCTCCCTTGTTAGTAGACACAAGCACTTGGTTTTATGCGCCTACTTTCTTGAATAACTTTTGTGTTTATTGTCCGATCGGATTGCAATTTAGAGAATAAGTAGATATAACTATCAGCTTAGTATATGTTAAAGTCAGAAAGTTTTATCTTTAATACAACGCTTACAAATTTTCAGTTCAAAAAATTAAATTATTGATTTGCGGGGGCGGTGGGCGTGGCACCCAACATTTGAAATAAACTTCATCTGCGCCTGGTACACAGAAACCTTCATGCCAAATTTGGTGTCTCTAGCTCTTATAATAGCTGAGATCTGTGTGTTCATCTGGTCATCCATACATCCGGACATCCGGACAGACAGACAGACATGGCTCAATCGACTCGGCTAGTGATCCTGAGCAAGAATATATATACTTTGTGGGGTCTCCTATGCCTCCTTCTGCCTGTTACATACATTTGCACAAAGTTAGTATACCCTTTTTTGACCATTTTCAATGGTCGAAGGGTATAAAAACAATAATTTACTGATATTGGCCGTCAGCCGTCAGAGGCAGTAAGGGGAAATAAATGTAACCATAGCTTTGGCTGTGGTACGTGCCGTCCTTACTCCTACTGACGGAAGTGCGGCTATACTCTCCACGTGAGGGCGGCTGGAAGCAGGCTCCTAGTACGGTCATGTCTCTACTGGGGGTGCTGACTAATTGTAGTCGGGCGAAGATCGTGAATCTATAAATCACCCCAATCCAAGGCGGAACAGCTTACGCTAATGGATGCATGGCCAGGGGGTTGTGGTAGCTGATGAAAGTTTTAATTTAATTTGTTCACTTTAATATTTGAATATTTGGCGCTTTGCCGAAACACGTCTTTATTATTCGCTTGTCACATTCAGAGTGATCTTGCAGTGCTGCAGTTAGGCACAGCTAACCTGCACATGCTTAATCTATGTTAAACTCATTAGGCTATGTTAAACTCATTAGGCTATGTTATGTTAATTTAGTATTTATTATTAGTATTATGTTATTATATGTATTATGTATGACAAGGTGTCATAACATTGAAGGTGGTATGCTACACCTCGCTTTTTAAAGAAATGACGTAATAGTCATGTAGTCATTTTTAGTTACTTTTTTTTTGTATATGTATATTATTATTATTTTTATAGCATTTACATTGTTCAGACGGAGAGGTAAAGAAAAATTTTATATATTTAATGAATTACGTTAAGTTGTGTTTTTGTTTTTTTTTTTGATTGATTATTTATTATTAAGTAGTACTTGCAATGTTGAGACAAACATTTTTTGTTTAATAGAAAAAAATTATATATATTTACTGAACTACCTTGTTTTTTATAAAGACCAGCAAGTATGGCCTGGGACCTTTAGCTTTTATTTATATTTGCTTTATATTTTTTTTTTGGTTGATCAGACCCTTTTTTTTTTAAACGTTTCATTTATTATATATCTTTAGCCTATTTTTATGAACTTTTTGTTTTTTCTGTTTATTATCTATAATTATTATATTGTCTTTGTCTTCAATTTTTTCTACGATGTAAGGGCCTAAATATACTGGATCTAGTTTATGACCAGTTTCGTTTCTTAGTATAACTCTATCTCCTATCTTTAATTCGAAGTCTGAAGTATCTTTATCGTATTGTTGTTTCCTTAAAGCCTTAGATTTGTCTAACATTAACCTAGCTCTTTTGTATGCTATTTCTAACCTAAATTTGATTTCTTTCGAATAATCTTCGATATTCTAAAGTGGTTCTATGCTAGTTATATTAGTGATATTTCCGGGTAAATTATTTGTTCTACCAAAAACAAGTTCATATGGACAATAATTATGTACCATAGAAAGGGTTGTATTAAAACAATAGACGAAATAACGAAGCCATACGTCCCAATCATTCTTATCAACTGATATGTAGGATCATATGTATTCATTTAAAGTTCTATGACTTCTTTCCACTACTCCTACTGTTTGATGGTGGTGAGCGGTAGACGTTATATTTTTAATTTTTAAATATTTGCAAAGATCTGTGATTATTGAGTTCTTATACTCTGTACCCATGTCCGTAATGAACGTCTTCATTGGACCGTAAGTAAGAATAAAAGACTCGAAAATTGCTTTAGCGACTGTTGTTGCGCTTTTATTCGATATGGGAATTGCAACTAAATATTTAGTTAAGTCACAAATGAGAGTGACTGCATATTCGTTGCCATTTTCCGACTTTGTCCACTATCACTCTGTCGAAAGCATGTTCAGGGGTTTCAGTTAAGGTCATTGGGGTCTTTGTATGCGTCGTTGTTTTTGACATTTGGCATTTTTGACATTTTTTAATGTAGTCTGTTACACAGCCCCACAAAAAATAAAAAGTTTCATGATCTGGGTAAGCGGCATATGCAGTTATATGTATTTTGGGTCGCTGAATTCGAATCCGAGGTCAGAATTTCGCCATCACGTCTGGATTTCGACATAACCTCACAAAACTGAAAAACCATAAAATATCCCCCAAAAGATATAGAATCCTGATCTGAGCATGCGATATATGTGTTAACATGTATTTTGCCCTTCTAAGTCTGAATCCGAAGTCAAAATGTACGTAGCACATCTGAGTTTCAACTTAACCTCAAAAAACTCGAAAAAAATGTCAAGCCCCAAATAATAATGGGGGGTCAAGATCGGGTCATGCGATACATGTTTCTATATGTTTTTAGCCTTCCAAATATGAATCCGAAGTCAAAACCAGCCTATCACTTCTGAATTTCAACCTAACCTACAAATTTTTTGATAAACTTCCAAAATTTTGAACTTTTTTTTAATATTGGATTAGGGTGTATTCAAATAAAACATAAAAAGAAAATTTTCTTTTGGTATATCCCCTTTTGAGGATTTTTTATCAGTATTCGGAATAGATTCATATGAGTAATGATTTTTTGCTTCAAAACTGTATTTTAACTGATAAAAAACATAAATTAAACACGTGATTCTACATATTTGCACAAATGCAGTAATAAATTATCAAAAAAATTAAAAATTTTGGAAGTTTTTCAAAAATTTTTTAGGTTACGTTGAAATTCAGACGTGATTGGCTGGTTTTGACATTGGATTCGGATTCGGAAGGTCTAAAAACATATAGAAACATATATCGCATGACCCGATCATGACCCCCCATTATTTTTGGGGCTTCAAAAATTTTTCGAGTTTTTTGAGGTTAAGTCGAAACTCAAATGTGATACGTACATTTTGACTTCGGATTCAGACTTAGAAGGGCAAAATACATGTTAACACATATATCGCATGCTCAGATCAGGATTCTATATCTTTTGGGGGATATTTTATGGTTTTTCAGTTTTGTGAGGTTATGTCAAAATCCAGACGTGATGGCAAAATTCTGACCTCGGATTCGAATTCAGCGACCCAAAATACATATAACTGCATATGCCGCTTACCCAGATCATGAAACTTTTTATTTTTTGTGGGGCTGTGTTATTTGTTTAGACATTCCTTTCCAAAAATAATGTCTTTTGACGTTGGCCAAGGTTTTTGCAATGCCTGTATGACCTCCTTGTAATGGATCATCATGTAGTGTAGACAAAATTGCTTCTTTTTCTTTTTCACTGTTTATTAAGGTCACCGGGTTGAGTAGCGCCACTCTTAATTTTGTTAATACTTTATTGCCCTTTTGTTTAAAGTTATCTATTGAAACGTATTCAAAGATATTTCCCCACGGTGCCATTTTGAGATGATTGATTTTATATATACCGGCCTGCATTTCAAGCCTTTGGAAAAATTTATCTAAATCAAGGACTCCATTAGTATATAAATCATTGACATCATATCTTGCAGTAATCTTTTTTCCATGTTTAAAGAAACATATCATATTTTTTACTTGCAAGGTCACTACTTTACGTACCTCGTCATTATTGATGACTTGGTATACGTTGGGCATTGAAGCTGTTTCTATTGATTGCGTACGCAATTCAGATTTGTTTGTTTCTCCTGCGCAGGATTTTTGTCTACTTTGTTTCCTGGTAGTGACTTTCAGGACTTTATGTTGCATGTCTTTGAGTTCCTTTATATTTATACGCGAAAGTGCGTCTGCTACGAAATTATCTTTTCCCTTTAAGTATTCTACAGTGAAGTCGTATTCTTCAAGCTCTAGCCGCATGCGAGTTAATTTAGAACTGGGATTAGTCATAGAAAATAGATATGTTAATGGTCTATGGTCTGTTTTAATTGTGAAATGTTTTCCATAAATATATGGTCTAAAATGGGTGATTGCCCAATGAATTGCAGCTAACTCTTGTTCCGTAGTACTCTTATTGCTTTCCCCTTTTGTAAATGAACGTGATGCATAAGCTATTGGGAGCTGAATCCCGTCACGATTCTGGGTAAGAGCCGCTCCGCAAGCTTGTTTACTAGCATCCGTTATAATGCAAAATTCTTTGCGAAAATCAGGATATTGTAATAATGTGGGGTGCATAAGTTTTTCTTTAAGGTGTTCGAATGCTCTTTGGCATTCGCTTGACCATTCAAAAGGGACATTCTTTTTACACAATCTAGTTATGTGTCGTGAATAATCGGCGAAGTTTTCAATAAATCGACGGTAATAGTTGCAGAATGCTACAAATCGTCTTGCGCTATCCGCGTCATGAGGAACGGGATAATTTTTGATGACGTCATATTTTTTGTCATCTGGCAATACTCCTTTGTCTGTGCATTTGTGACCTAGGAATGTCACTTCAGTAAGGTTTTTAATCATGTGTTTTTCGGAACATCCTATCACCATTAAATCATCCATATAAAGGAATGCCTGAGAAGGTTCTAAACCTGAGAATGATATTGTCATCATTCTCTGAAATGAATTTGGTGCTATTTTCAGACCAAAAGGTAATCGCGTGAAGCGATATGAGCCATTGCTCGTTGAAAAAGATGTTATGTTTCTTGAGTTTTCTTCAAGTTCTATCTGATGGAATCCTGACATTAAGTCAATGAAAAGTACTTAGCTCGACCTAGTTGATCCAAAATATCATCAATTCTAGGGAGTGGAAATTTGTCAGAAAGAAGTTTTTTATTAATTTGACGATAGTCGACTACTAATCGCCATTTCTTTTGATCTGAATTTGGTAATGATTTTTTCGGAACTAACAAGAGTGGACTGTTGTATTCAGATACAGACGGTTCTATGATTTTGTCGTTTATTAATTTCTCTACCTGTTTTTTGATTTCTTCTATATGGCTATGCGGGCTTCTGTAGTTCTTTATATAAATGGGTTCATCATCTTTAAGTCTTAATGTTTGTTTATAAAAATTGCTGGTTGATATTGGTTCAGTTTCCAGTCGGAATACATCACTATACTTTGTGCATAATTCAGTTAACTGATTTTTAAATTGTTCTGGAAAATTTTTCTTTAGTAATGAAAGTACTTTTTCGCTTCTACCTTCTAGCTTAGAGCTATGAATGTCGTAATCTTTAAGGTTTTCATATTTGACATTGTTTACCTTGACCATTTGGTCGAAATTAGTGGTATTTAGAAGTCGAATGTACACATGTTTTGATGCTGCTATTGTATTTGCAACATAAATTCCATTGTGTATTTCCTGATTTGGAATAAATATGTAGTCATCTACAATATCAATGTCTATTTTTCGAATTACTTGTGATCTGGCTGGCAGAAGAATTGTATTGTTGCCAGCGCTATATGTTATTGGAATGTATATTGGATAATTTAAATTTTGGGGTCTAATTATAAACCAGTCTTCACTTGGTTTGAAATCTAGTTGGCAATTGAATTTTTTAATAAAATCAATGCCTATTATTCCGTCGCATGGTATTGAAATTTTTGAGTCTACCAAATGGAAGTTATGTGGAATAATATATTTTGTAGATTGAAGTTCTACGAAGGTTGTCCCTTGAGATTTTATAACACCTTGGCCTATGCCTTGGATGTTTATTATTTTTTCATTCTGAATTTTAAAGTTATCTGAATTTACTTTTAAAAGTGAAATATCTGCACCAGTATCAATGAGAAATGTTAATTTATTTTGAGTTGAATGATTGTAGAAGGTTACGAATATATTAAGACTGTAATTGATGGAATGAACTTTCGCATTTATTGATTGTTTCCTAAAGGGATCTGTGAGTTTTCCGACGAATTTTGTGTCAGTCTCACATTGTGACTATTATTTCCCTGGTTGGAGTTACCTCGGCCTCTACCTAGGTTTTGACCTCGTCTTCCTCCACGGTTGTTATAATTGTTATTATTGTTATTTCGGTTATAATTGTTGTGGTTGCCGTTTCTGCCACGGTTATAACCTCGGCCTCCTCTATTATTGTTATTTGCACCTCGTCGATAATAGAGTACAGTGTTACTCTGACCTGTTATCTCCGTGCAACTGTTTACAAATTTGGAAATGTTTACATTTGCTTGCATGATGAGTTTTACTCTATCAATGGAGCAATTTTGCGTCATGGCCTTCACAGCTGTTGTAGTGCTGTATTTGTTAGCAAGGGATTGGCTTAAACCTTCACTGATATAGGCACCTTCAAGGGCCTTTGTCAGTTTTTCCACCTCTTGGGTGTATTGATTAGCCGTTTTATTCTTCTGTTGAAGATTGAGAAGCTTGGCAGATATAACTTCTACCGATTCTCCTTTTACTGCACTTGACAGTTGTGTAATGATTGCAGCAATTGTTTGCTCATTACTTATAAGATTCCTCGCATGGCCTTTAAGTTTAGTTTTTATAAGGCTTATCGCTGCTAATTCATGCGTGCCTGTTAATGTTTCTAGTAGACCTAGAGCATCTATAAAACTTTGTAAGTTTTCGTGCTTACCATCAAACTCTGTTAGCACAGATGTGGTTACTCTGATAAAATCTATTAATGTTTGCGCCATTATTATTTTTGGCTTACTTTCAATTCGATCACTTCCTTCTAGTGTTTCAATATCACTATCGGATTCAGCGTCGCTTGATAGAATAGATTCGTCTAGTTCTTTGAATTGGTCGGAATCAAGTTCCACCAGTTGACTTAGACTTTCAGGTATGTTAATAAGAATATGTCTTCTTTTTCTGATATTTTTTAATCTTGTGTTTAGGAATTTTATTACCTTTTGACACTTATTATTGTTCTCAGCTGTAAGTCTATCTGCATGTTTATTCACTAAAGTGACTATGTTATTATATTTTCTGACTATTATTTCTATGTGATTTTTTAATGTATCTACTTTTAATACTGCGTCTTTATTTATGCATTTATATGATTTATCAAATTTGTTTCGAAAATCATCTATATGTTTCGCTATATCATTCCATTCCATTCTTGGATTGATTTATAGCTTTTCCTTTGTAATTCTAATCTATGTGGTTTGCACATGATCGTGTAATTTTTCTTGAAAAATTTAAATGTATGTAATCAATGAAACGTTTGAGAAAAGAAAATAATAAATTTATGAAGAAAAAATTATTTATTTTTTCCGAAAATCAAAATTCATGAAATTTGTTTTTAAATTGCCATGTAGTATTTTAATGTAGTATTTTAAAGTGTAGTATTTTAAATGGTATTTTAAAGTGTAGTAAATGTAATTATATATATATATAAGGATATGCAATATGCATATAAGTTATGTACATGGAATGTCATTTAAATGTCATTCTGTTTGTCTGCATGTCTGCAATGTAGACGAATATGTAATGTGTATATAAATCATATACAAGAAATGTCTGTCTTGCAGCTGCATTTGCTACTACTGTAGTTTTTGGAACTGCTATTCTAGCTTTGTTGTTCTCTTTTGCTCTTCGCAGTACCGTTTAAGCGTACCGTTTTATGTGTACAGTTTTATGTGGCGATGCTCAAATGCGAGCGAAATGATGCGAGCATCACGCCGAAAAACAACGGTTCTTTTTCCCTGAGTCTGAAAAATGCTTTTGCTTTTGCTTTTAGATTTACAGTACGGTACAGTACCGTACGGTGTATTTGTATATACATATATGAGAAAATGATAGATTTAGGGAATGTGGTTGGCTCACAATTCGTTTTACAATTTTTTAAAAAAAAACAAGCAGCGGCGACATACGCAGCAGCGAGACGTAGGCAGCAAAGCGCAAGCAGCGAAATGAGAGTTGCGAAACTAGGTCACAGGGCAGTCGTTCGTGATCAGCTAAATAAGCCGGCAGCAAAGCTCTTCCCGCGGGGAAACAAAATAGTGCAAAGTGCAAAAAGTCAAGTGCCAGCCCAAGGACCTTAAAACTAACAGGGATGAATCCTGTCGCAGGAGAATCAAGGTGAGCAGTAAAACTTGAATATTTAGAGCTCAGTTTTCGAGCTACGTAACGGTGCGAAGTAGGCAGGAAGGCAGGGACTACCTAGAATAAGAACTCGTGCGAGGAAACAACAAGCTATTGAAATAAAAATAAAAACCATGTTATTAATATAAAAATAGAAAAAGCCACAGTCGCGCTGCACGCGACAGTGGGATACCCTTCGACCTAAGTTCCTATGTATGTACACATATACATATGCATATGCTTTTAAATTATTGCCGACAGATGGCGCTCGCGCTTTGCGCTCGCCCGCCTCCCTTGTTAGCTGATATAAGCACTTGGTTTTATGCACATACTTTCTTAAATAACTTCTGTCTTAATTGTCCGATCGGATTGAAATTTCGAGAATACGTAGATATTTTAATAAGCTTAGTATATGTTAAAGTTTGAAAGTTGTATCTTATATACAGCACTTACAAATTGAGTTCAAAAATTAAATTATTGATTTGCGGGGGCGGTGGGCGTGGCACCTAACATTTGAAATAAACTTGATCAGCTTATAGTACACAAGAGTCTTTCTGCCAAATTTGGTAGCTCTAGCTTTTATAATAGCTGAGATCTGTGCGTTCACACAGACAGACGGACAGACGGACAGACGGACAGACGGACAGACGGACAGACAGACAGACATGGCTCAATCGACTCGGCTTGTGATCCTGAGCAAGAATATATATACTTTATGGGGTCTCCGACGCTTCCTTCTGCCTGTTACATACATTTGCACAAAGTTAGTATACCCTTTTTTGACCATTTTCAATGGTCGAAGGGTATAACCAGTAAGAAAAGCAACAGTCGCGCTGCACGCGACAGTGGGATACCCTTCGACCTACATATGTTTTAGTTTAATTTGTTAAATTCATACACATATAGATAGGCACATGCTTGAAAATTATTCCCGACAGATGGCGCTCGCGCTCCGCGCTCGCCCGCCTCCCTTGTTAGCTGATACAAGCACTTGGTTTTATGCACATACTTTCTTAAATAACTTCTGTGTTTATTGTCCTATCGGATTGCAATTTCGAGAATACGTAGATATTTTAGTGAGCTTAGTATATGTTAAAGTCAGAAAGTTGTATCTTTTATACAGCGCTTACAAATTAAGTTAAAAAATTAAATTATTTATTTGCGGGGGCGGTGGGCGTGGCACATAACATTTGAAATAAACTTGATCAGCTTATAGTACACATGAGTCTTCCTGCCAAATTTGGAAACTCTAGCTTTTATAATAGCTGAGATCTGTGCGTTCACACAGACAGACAGACAGACAGACAGACAGACAGACAGACAGACGGACATGGCTCAATCGACTCGGCTTGTGATCCTGAGCAAGAATATATATACTTTATGGGGTCTGCCACGCCTCCTTCTGCCTGTTACATACATTTGCACAAATCTAGTATACCCTTTTTTGACCATTTTCAATGGTCGAAGGGTATAAATATGGATGAAAACGAATCGGGAAACATGGGGTTACATATTCAGGTAAGCGGTCGCAATTTTTCTACAAGGCGTTGCCCCACGTATTGGCCGCTTTTTATATATGTAACGACCACGCGTTTATTGCTGCCACAATACCACTCTCTGTCTACTATAATTGTGTCCGACTTGCCCAGAGCAAGGGAAGAGGTGGGACTTGTGACATTGAGACAGACGCGTCACATAAACTAAAGTCCTACACAGAGATAGACCTATCAAATAAAAAGGCTAGAAAAACGGACGACAAGCTTATACCCTTTTGGGACGACCTATTTGGATGACCGACCACCCACCCTACCATGTGGACAACTCGTTCACCCTTAACCAGCCGCTGTGTTTACATCCTCAAATTACGTCAAGTCAAAAATGTTTTTAATTAATAGTGGAAGGGCTAACATCATTGTATATTAAATTATTTCAATTCATTTTGTTATCCATCAAGATATTCTCTTCAAACTGGATCAAAAAGAAGAAAAACTAAAACTAAAATAAAAAATACAAACGCTACAGTCAGGTGCTGACTGTATAAGGCCATGGATTATCTTAGTATACCGTAAAAAAAGTTTGTAAATAACAGAATAGAATCGCCGCTCGAATTTTCCACCGATTATCAAAAATAATCAGTACCTAGAGAACACCAAGGGGAGACTACTGCACATATAATGAGGCTAGTTGTTCTTAAAAAGTTAAATTTTGGTGACCTACGAGTCGACTTGAGATGTTCTGCGTTCCCCAAATTAATTAATTTCTGCAATCTGCAGACATAGATAGATTCTATCTGTCTAACTTGTTTATTTGGATAAATATTACAAATTTGGCGGGGATAAATTTTATACAGTGTTCGACGACACGCGCAATTTGAATTAACGAAAAGAAGTAGAAGAACGCATACACAAAGCAGAAACGAAGTGTCGCAACCATTAGACTGATCTTATGTATGCATTTCTAGCGCGTACCAAAATTTATTTCATGTGTTTCTTGTTGATTTTTTGGCGCGGGCTAGAGTTGTTCAGTGGCTGAGTGGATTATGTCCCGGACTGTAAGGCCAATAATGTTGACCGTGTTCGGGATCCGGGGGTTCGATTGCTATCGCGATCGGCATGTGAAATTTTTTGTTTTTCATTATTTTTCATTAAAATATTTTAAAAGCTCAATTTTTAAGTTTTTGGTACGCAATATATGTAATTAGAACTTAGTTTTCTTTCGTTGGTACACAACAGCAACTCCAAATCTAATTGTATTGTACATATGTATGTACATACATGCGTGCAATAATGTGTGTTGAAGTGGGATGCCAATACATACATGTGGATATGCAGACATGTATGTATGGGCGTCCCACTCGCACATTCACAACTTTTAAAGGGGTTGTAGTGAAACGGTGGAACTATTGTCTGCTTATGATGGTGCCGGGCTGCCAGATCGGGCTCATATCGATGAGGCTGCGTCGCCACAGTCTTATGATCGCTGTTATGTTCTAGCATTCTAATTGCAAAATATTGAGAACAAAACAAAATAACAATATCCAATAAGAATCATATTGAACTTTCAAAGTCATAACAGGCAAAATACGGAAAGAGTGACGGCATTGAAGAACGCATTGTTAACTTTTGCTCGCGTCTTTTTGATGCGTGCTAAATATAATAAAAAAAGTAAACTTTATTTATAAATAATTAATATTATTTGTAACTATGAAATCAAAATAAGGAAAAATTTTTTTTTTTTGAAATTTAATTAAATAATTTAATTTGTTTGTAGCGGCTATATTACAGCCCGCTTGACTGTAACATTTCTTTTCGTTTATTGGAATAAAATAAATAAACAAAATAAAATAAAATAAGAAATAATTAATAAACGAAAATTTCCACCCGCCTCAAACCGGGAGTTGAACACACGCACTCTCCCACAATCTTTTTAATTTGCCGTCCGCCACTCTAACCACTCGGCCATTGCCTCAGTCCTTGACCCATCGTCAAAGCTGCAAGCTGGTCTGTTACCATACAATGCAAATAAAAAGTTTGAAATGCTGTGTGTCTGACGCTAGATTCGAACCTCGGTATGCTTGTGTAAATTAGGTCTGCTTAAGTATATATGTTCAAAGTGAGTTTAATAAGTATCATATCTCACTTATTAATAGTCCGATTTAAATGAAATTTTCACATAACGCCCGTGGCAAGGTATTTGTCATGAAAGATATACAACTTTTGTTGTTGAGCTAATATTGTAGTTTTAAAGTAGTTATTACTGATTTACAGAGGCGGAAAGGGGCGTGTCCAAATTTTACAAAAACTTTGAGACACTGCAATATATACGCATGTTGTCACAAAATTTGATGACTCTAGCTCTTGTAGTTTCTGAGATCCAGGTGTTCATACAGACAGACAGACGGACAGACAGACATGGCTCAATCGACTCGGCTACTGATACTAATTCAGAATATATATAGTTTATGGGGTCGGACATGCCTCCTTCTGCCTGTTATGCACATTTCCGTTCCGACAAACACAATAGACCATGAATTTTTTTAAAATCCATGGCCTAAAAAACGGCACGTTCCCGTTTGGAATGCTATGCTGCAGTCCTTTTTCTTTTCCAGACTTCGCTGAAAATGCCACACAAACAATTCAAAAAATCTCAAAAAATTTCCTATATGCCTCACAACTTTTTCTTTCATATTCGAAAACCAATAAGTCTTAACAATAGCATCTATAACCTTATATCTCCCTTAGGTCACTAATTCATTGTGATATTTGTATAACATTTTCTCTTCCATTTATTCTGGCAAATACAACAAAAATCTTGCACCATTTTTAACCTCCGATTTCTCTAAGTTTTTCCAAATATCTCTCAACTTTTAAAGTATCTTCAAAACTATAAGTTTCTATCACTAATATTAGTCAAATAATATTGTCAAATATCTCGCTTCCGCTTTTTTGCTCTTCATTCAATGTTTTATAAAAAGTGTTACAGTGATCGGATTTAGTTTCCATCTAGATGGCAACTTCATTATACCACCCTCGTAGAAACCACCCTTCTTATTTGCGAAGAACTCGGACAGCCACTTTTCACAAGCCTCTTTTGAGTCCAACTTTACACCACCAAGAGCGTTCGCAATGGACAGGAACAGGTGGTAATCACTTGGCGCTACGTCCGGGCTATATGGTGGATGCGATAAAACCTCCCGTAGCTTCTGACGAGTCATCAACGAAGTGTGTGGTCTGGCGTTATCCTGGTGGAACACTACACCCTTCCTGTTGGCCAATTCTGGACGCTTCTGGTCGATCGCCTGCTTCAAGCGGTCCAGTTGTTCGCAGTAAATGGTAGAATTAAGCGTCTGGCCATACGGGAGCAGCTCATAGTGGATGATTCCCTTCCAATCCCACCAAACACACAGCAAAACCTTCCTGGCCGTCAATCCCGGCTTGGCCACTGTTTGGAACGATTCACCGGCCTTCGACCACGACCGTTTTCCCTTGATATTGTCGTATGTGATCCATTTTTCGTCGCCAGTCACCATCCGCGTCAAGAATGGGTCGAGTTCGTTCCGTTTCAGCAGCATATCGCAGGCGTTGATTCGGTCCAGAAGGTTTTTTTGCGTCAAATTATGCGGCACCCAAACATCAAACTTTTTTTTGTATCCAGCCTTCTGCAGATGGTTCAAAATGGTTTGGTGACTAACTCCCATCTCCTGGGCGATGTCACGAGATGCCACATGCCGGTCTAACTCGATGTATTCCATGATTTGATCGGTATTTGTCGTCACAGGTCTTCCGCGGGCTGGCTTATCCATGGTGTCGTTTTCACCGGCTCTGAATCGTCGAAACCATTTCTCCGCGGTTCGAAGTGATAGGAAAACTTTAAAATAGCGCGAATTTCGGCGTTAGTGAACTCCATGTTTACACGTCTATAACTGTTTAACGCAATATCCAAACTAATCATGCATAGCGTTGTTTTGTAGGTTTCAAATTATGTACAGTGTTGCCAGATACGAGCTCCGTAGCGCTTTGTATATAGCCGCGAAATTCAAAAGACAAAAAAGCGGAAGGGAGATATTTGTAACTCTATTTCATCCTTATAATAATATAAATCTAACACTGTAGCTTCGATAAACTTTTTCTTAAGTGTTGTAGTGTGCCAAAGTTGATCAACAGCCGTTGAAACTCCTCTGCACCCTTTCTGTTAATTCTTAACAGCGAGCGAATTTAAAACAGCTGTTATGCAAAAACGACGCTCTCAATTACTCTTGCAGAAGAATGGTCCCAAAAGAGAATCAATAATATCACACCATTTTACAGTTAGCTAATGCAGTTAGAGTTGCTTTGAGAATTTTCGACAGCGCCACCTTCCGTCTATAAATAGATGCTGAACGCGCATTTCTGTACATTAATTCTTTCTGAAGCTGACGCTCACACAACGAAAATATATAAATTTGCTGAAAATATAATTCGAGTGGCAAAATAAACTGTAAGACCACATATTCTTGTTAAATAACCTATTTTCAATACGGCAACATAATAATATATGCCAAAAGCACCCCGGAATCGGAATCATATACGTATAATAGCCAGTGCAGAAAATAAAATACGGAAAAAGGTGATATTTATGAATAGCCACGTGCAAATGGTAAACTAATCGTGTGATTTTACAGCGACATCGATTTCTTGCGGTCAATACCACTCATTGTCAGATACCCGCAAGATTGGTCAGCTTGGTGCCCAATAAGCGTGGGTCTGCAACTTGGTGGTCGCAAGCACATTTTCCGGAGTATCACTACATTGTCCTATTTATGATTGCGCTACAAACCTTCGCACTGTGAGACTGCGCTCAATTCTTGCACCGAATCACGGCGCTAGACCTTTTTTTGCACCGTGTGGCTGTACCTAACCTTTTTGAGTATATCGTACAGTGCTCAACGGAGACTTCGATCGACGTGCAACGCACGCTCAGGTGACATGGCACTGCCATAAAAGTCTTTCGTCTATTTGAAATATTTCTAAACATTAAACTTAAACAATAGTATTAATTAATTTGTATTTCCTATATAAAGCTTAAACATTGTAAAAATGTGCGCATGAGGAATTATCACGATCATCTATAATTTTCATTACCCATCACGCATGAATCTTCCATAATCATTTTGAGTATTATTTTTGGACCGACAGCTCAACAGCTCCTGCATCGGAGGGCCCTACGACAGCATGAAGCGGATTTTGTGAGTGAGTAAATATCAATAATAAGTATATGCAATAATGGTTATGGACATTCAATTGCGTCTGTCACGTGATAGAGAGTAAAGGTTACGACTATATGTCTTAGAAAAACGATCTGAATCAGTTCCCCGTGCGCATATAAGTTTTTCTTAAATATCTAAAGTTTGAAATACTTAGCGAAACGCAAATAATGTTGTATCTTGAAACTGAATTAAACTTTTATAATAAATGAAGTCTGTAAGCATAATGAATCACCCAACACACGTCTAATAGTCTCCTTATGGTTCGTCGCCGGAACAATAGGTATGCAATAGTTCAGCAGCCACAGTAAATAATATGTAAAATAATATGTGATTATACAAGGGGTGACCCAAGCTATACAATGGCGTCACCAAGGCAGGGTGGGTAGAGAAGGGGGCACGAATAACATCTAGTGCATCCCAATTACCCTATTCCGAAATCAGTCGTCCATAACCCAGTCCATTGATCAGTCCGACTTAAATAACACACCCTTTCGTTTGATCATTTAGTTAGAGCAGTAGAAGTGCACTTAATTTTTGTTTTTATGAGGCCGTAGGACGAGATTAGGAAAGAACCCCGCCCCATCCGGCGAGCAGAAAGCCCGGAGCAAGAAGTGCACGAAGCCTAGTCAGTCATACACAAGTTGAATTTCCTTTCGACAAGAAGCCCGAGCATTACGTAGTAGTACTCGGTCAAAGACGTTTCAACGCGCATACTACATAAAGATAAATGGCGCCCAACGTAAAGGCCCGACCGATATGTTACCACCATCAAAGATAATCTCTTTTCTCAATTATGAAAATAATTGGCATCTAACCGAAAAGGCTTGATGACACAACATCATCATTGTTCAATTAGAATCATATTTGTTGCTTAGAAGAAGAGTTATTGGTGTAAACATCGTTGCAAAGGCTCTAATACAAATTGCGTGTATATCATTGGCACACGGAACAAAAAGCCAAGAAAAGCAATTAGTATCAAATATTTAAAAAGAAGCAAACAACACCATAAGCAATAGTAAAACCCTATTGCAAGAAAGCTTCATATTCACATTCATGTATTAATCCATCCACTATAAATTACATTTTGAAACAACAAACAAAACGAGTGTTAAAGCTTATAGATCAGGTGTATCCATAATATGGAACAGCGATCACAATTCTGTTAAAAGGATTGATCGACCTATATGGACCTGCATGATCACGAGTAGCTTAAATCTTTAATTCTCGATTTTGTAAAACGGATGCTGCAATTAACCAATATATGAAAGTGCGAATGGAACTTTGATTTCTGGAATAGCGAATAGTAGCTGGTAATTAACTAGCGGTCGACCGAATCAAACCCATTTTCAGCTGTCATATTTTTATTTGTTTAATTTAACGGTCCGAAAATTAAAAACTGTCAATTGATTTCCCTAGAATCGGAAAAGGAATCGCGAGCAACTTTAGTATATACATTGGAGGCTCGACCTTTACAATTCAAGAAAATCAATTTCAGTTCAATAGTATTCTTTTAAGCGAACAGCTAATGACTTTTTGACGAATAGGATTATTTACTGGCCTGAACGAAAACATCCTTTTGGGAAAGCGACGAACCAAAGATTTAATGAAATTATTATAAACCATTATAAAAATACAAACTAAGCAAAATGTCTGTTAGGCACAGCCACGAAGATTTAAGCGACGCATTGCAACAGCAAGACCCATTTTGCGGAAGTTGTCACGAACCTATGAATTCTAAAGAATTAACGGCAGTCTCACCATGCAAGCATAGATTTCACAATCAATGCATATTACGATCCCTTCAAAACAATAGAAGCTGTCCGGTTTGTAAGAATCCATGTACGGCTAGACAATTGTCGCTATCAAATAACAATTTGGCTGCTGAATTAGATGCAGCTGAACAAGCACGTGAATTAATAACGCTTGGCCTAAATGATAACCAAGGAAACGTTAATACTTCTATAGGAAACCGATCAGTAGGTAGAAACCGAAGAGGAGGTACTCCTCGACGTGGAATGTCAACCAGGTCCACCAATAGAAATAGTCAGAGCCAACACTGCACCATTAACAACAACAGTAACGCTCAAAAACCTTTGAATGCAGTACCCCACCAGACTACAGGTACGGTCCATTTTGATTCCTTATTACAAAACGCTTTGCGAAATCAACAGCAGCAGATTATGCAAAATGTCGCAGCGTTAATAGAAAGTCAATTGGCGAATATCCATATACAAAAGGAGCAACATATCTCACCTCCGCTCATGGCGAGCGTTGATCTCCCTCGTAACCTTAATATGAATCAGAGTCAAAATGATAGTAGTAATCGATCATTAAATAACAATACCTTAATACCCCCAGAAAAGGTGTCGAACATTATCCAGAACTGGCATATAAAGTTCGATGGTTCCAAAAGTGGCTTTTCTACGGAAGATTTTCTATATAGAGTACGCTCTATGACAAACCAGAACTTGTACGGCAATCACAGCCTATTGTGTGATCATTTACATCTACTTTTGGTAGGCAAGGCTAACGAATGGTTCTGGAAATTCCACAAAACATATCCACATTTTACTTGGAATACATTTAGCGTAGAGTTTAGGAAGAAATTTGAAGACATAGAAACTGATATGGATATTTGGGAATCCATAAACTCTAGACGACAAGGTGAAAAAGAATCTTTTGAGGAATTTCAATTTGAAGTCGAGAAACTTGTCACTCGGTTAAGAAATCCCATACAAGAAGAATCTCTAGTGCGACTTTTAATTCGGCATTCCAAACCGTCTCTTCGCTACGAGCTAATGCACTTAAATATACTTACCTTAGCTAGGCTACGGGAAGAAATTCGTACACATGAGCAATTCTGTAAACAGAACAGAACGCAACCACCTAGGTTCAATAGACCGTTTGTTTCCGAGCTCGATGACACTTCGGAAATAGCAGCTATGCAGCACAAAAGCATCAAATGTTGGAACTGTGGCAAATCTGGACATCGTTATGACGTTTGTTTAGAGCCACGTTCTATTTTTTGTTACGGCTGCGGTAAGAAAGACACTTACAAGCCAAACTGCCTATCATGCAATCCTTCGGAAAACCCTCTGTCGGATGCGCGGAAAATTCCGGCGCATCCGACCCATTAAAACTTAAAAACGCAATTCAGACTGAAACTCCATCGCAAAGTCTGTCCAATCAGAAATATTCTAATAGTAAAAACCAAACCTCATCATATAGACGTCTACCTTTTCATGCTCGATACGCAAATTATCTGTCAGCACGACAGCGTATATTTGGTAAAATTGACAGTTTAGACAAGGAAACTAAAACCAGGCGTTCCACAGTACGCATACGAGGATTTTGGAAGAAAGTTCGCTCGTGTCGTAAAAAGCTAGTAGAGTCTATATTTACCAATTCAGACAACCGTTTGTATACCGAAATAAATATAGAAGATAAGGAATACATAGCTCTTCTTGATTCAGGTGCAACCCTTTGCTGTCTCGGAGGCAAAGCCGCCACTCAACTATTAATGCACCCGAAAACAAAAAGATGTTCCGGTCGTATTAGAACAGCCAATAACGCAGAATGTCCAGTTCTAGGCAAGTTAACAACTAATGTCAAATATCAAGGCAGCAGTAAGACAATCGAATTTTACATTATCCCTGACCTAAAACAAGATGTTTATCTTGGAATTGATTTTTGGCACGATTTTGGTCTTCTTAAGAATATTATGAGAACTTCTAACAACATATCAGAACTAGATGTCGGAAAAGACAACAACTTAGACGACCCACCGGAAATTCATACTCTTTCCGAACAACAGCAGCGAGAATTATGAGAAAGAAGGACTAGGGCGAACACAGGTTATCGAACACAGTATCGATGTTGGGGAATCCAAGCCCATAAAACAACGACACTGGCCCGTTTCACCGGCTAGGGAGAAACTCATGTTCACTGAGATAGATAATATGTTGGCCATGGATGTTATCGAGCTATCGAATAGTCCATGGAGCAGCAATTGTGTTTTAGTACAAAAAGGAAGCAAGACTCGGTTGTGTCTCGATTCACGAGAGGTAAACAAGCACACACGGAAAGATGCATATCCACTTCCTCATGTGGATGGTATCTTGAGTCGTCTTCCTCCAGCCCGCTATATTACAGGGTTGGACATGAAGCACGCTTTTTGGCAGATACCACTAGAAGAAAAGTCACGGCAGTATACGGCATTTACTGTACCGAATCGTCCACTCTACCAATATAAGGTTATGCCTTTCGGACTTTGCAATGCAGCACAGACTCTCTGCCGATTAATGGACCAAGTCATACCAGCACATCTCCGTACAAGAGTATTTGTATACTTGGATGACTTGTTAATCCTGTCAGATGATTTTAGTTCGCATATGTCACTTTTGAAAGAAATAGCAACCTATCTTCGACACGCAAATCTTACTATAAATATCGCTAAATCGAAATTCTGTATGAAAGAAATTAAGTATTTAGGTTTTATAATAGGCAATGGACAAATTAAGACTGACCCAGGCAAGGTAATTGCAATCAGACAGTTTCCGATACCATCTACAGTTAAACAACTGCGGAGATTTTTGGGACTGTGCGGTTGGTATCGCCGATTCGTCGACGGATACGCCACACTCTCAATGCCTCTTACCGATTTGTTAAGAAAGAACAGAAAATACTGTTGGAGCGATGAAGCCGACAACGCGTTTTCAAATCTCAAAGAAAAGTTAACTACCACACCTATATTAAGTACACCTGATTTTTCTAAACCATTTTTGTTACTATGCGACGCAAGTCAATACGGACTTGGTTGTGTCCTTGCACAAGCCAATGAGGATGGAGCAGAAATGCCGATAGCATACATGTCCACCAAACTCACTAAAGCTCAGCGCAACTACTCCGTCACAGAATTAGAATGCTTAGCAGTTATCCAAGGTATTTACAAATTTCGTTCTTATATTGAAGGACAAGAGTTCACGGTAATTACTGACCACTCAGCGCTGAAATGGTTGATGAATCAGAAAGATTTGTTAGGTCGATTGGCGCGCTGGTCACTTAAACTGCAAGGATTCAACTTTTCAATTCAGCATCGTCGAGGTTCACAAAATGTGGTAGCCGATACATTATCCCGTCGTGATGAAGATGAAGTTAGTGAATTCTCGAGTTTTGGCCCAATCGTTGATTTGTCATCAAAAGAATTTACCTCTACAGAATATGAAGAACTGAAGAAGCGAATATCAGAAAATATTGCGAGACTTCCAGATCTAAAAATTGTAGATAACCTTATTTATAAACGTACCGAGTATTCAACAGGAGACTTAATACAAGAATCCGAATCATGGAAACTCTGGATACCGAAAGGACTACAAGCAGAAGTGTTGAGTCGAGCACACGACCCGCCAGATGCTGCACATTGTGGTACCAGCAAGATGATAGAAAAATTAAAAAGATATATATTTTGGCCTGGCATGGTAACTGCGATCCGAAATTACGTTGCACAGTGTACATCCTGCCGAATGACCAAAAGCCCCAATACAATTTTAAGACCGCCTATGGGAAAACCCATGACGTCAGATAGACCGTTCCAAAAATTGTATATTGACTTGTTAGGCCCATACCCAAGGTCCAAGAAAGGAAACATAGGATTACTTATAATAGTTGACCACTTTAGTAAATTTCATTTCTTACAACCTTTAAAGAAATTTACGGCCATTAAGATATGTGAATTCTTGGAAACCTCAGTCTTTCATACATTTGGAGTCCCAGAAGTAATTCTGTCTGACAATGGTTCCCAATTCAAATCAGGAGAATTTAAATCATTTCTAACACGTTTTGGCATTACGCAAATTTGCACTGCAATCTATTCCCCGCAGGCGAACGCCAGCGAACGTCTCAATCGCTCAGTACTAGCAGCAATTCGAGCATATGTAGGAAAAGATCATGCCCAATGGGATATGAATCTGAATGAAATAAGTGGTTCATTTAGATCTACTATCCATCGCAGTACAGGATACTCTCCCTATTACCTCTGTTTCGGTCAAAACATGATAAGTAATGGTAAAGACTATGACTTGTTACGCAAACTGAACGCATTAGCTGACGATGTGCATTTGACACGGGCCGATGTATTGCAGTTGGCACGCGCCAAAGCAAAAGCAAAAGTAGCAGACACACACGATGATAACGCGCGAAGATATAATCTACGCAGCAGATCAGTTCAGCTTAAGCCCGGTGATTCTGTTTACGCCAGAAATTTTGCGCAAAGTAACGCTGGAAAGAGATTTAATCATAAGTTAGCACCAGTCTTTTTGCAAGCCAAAGTGTTGCGAAAGCATAGCAACATATATTATGAGCTACAAAACGACCAAGGAAAATCAATCGGAGTATATCATTTAAAAGACATCAAACTCTGAAAATCAACTTCAAGTCCCACTTTTTTCTGTTAATGAATTCTTGTGTAAGACTCTCGAATCATGAACAGATGGATGTAGTGTGCCAAAGTTGATCAACAGCCGTTGAAACTCCTCTGCACCCTTTCTGTTAATTCTTAACAGAGAGCGAATTTAAAACAGCTGTTATGCAAAAACGGCGCGCTCAATTACTCTTGCAGAAGAATGGTCCCAAAAGAGAATCAAGAATATCACACCATTTTACAGTTAGCTAATGCAGTTAGAGTTGCTTTGAGAATTTTCGACAGCGCCACCTTCCGTCTATAAATAGATGCTGAACGCGCATTTCTGTACATTAATTCTTTCTGAAGCTGACGCTCACACAACGAAAATATATAAATTTGCTGAAAATATAATTCGAGTGGCAAAATAAACTGTAAGACCACATATTCTTGTTAAATAACCTATTTTCAATACGGCAACATAATAATATATGCCAAAAGCACCCCGGAATCGGAATCATATACGTATAATAGCCAGTGCAGAAAATAAAATACGGAAAAAGGTGATATTTATGAATAGCCACGTGCAAATGGTAAACTAATCGTGTGATTTTACAGCGACATCGATTTCTTGCGGTCAATACCACTCATTGTCAGATACCCGCAAGATTGGTCAGCTTGGTGCCCAATAAGCGTGGGTCTGCAACTTGGTGGTCGCAAGCACATTTTCCGGAGTATCACTACATTGTCCTATTTATGATTGCGCTACAAACCTTCGCACTGTGAGACTGCGCTCAATTCTTGCACCGAATCACGGCGCTAGACCTTTTTTTTTGCACCGTGTGGCTGTACCTAACCTTTTTGAGTATATCGTACAGTGCTCAACGGAGACTTCGATCGACGTGCAACGCACGCTCAGGTGACATGGCACTGCCATAAAAGTCTTTCGTCTATTTGAAATATTTCTAAACATTAAACTTAAACAATAGTATTAATTAATTTGTATTTCCTATATAAAGCCTAAACATTGTAAAAATGTGCGCATGAGGAATTATCACGATCATCTATAATTTTCATTACCCATCACGCATGAATCTTCCATAATCATTTGAGTATTATTTTTGGACCGACAGCTCAACAGCTCCTGCATCGGAGGGCCCTACGACAGCATGAAGCGGATTTTGTGAGTGAGTAAATATCAATAATAAGTATATGCAATAATGGTTATGGACATTCAATTGCGTCCGTCACGTGATAGAGGGTAAAGGTTACGACTATATGTCTTAAAAAAAAAAGAAACGATCTGAATCAGTTCCCCGTGCGCACATAAGTTTTTCTTAAATATCTAAAGTTTGAAATACTTAGCGAAACGCAAATAATGTTGTATCTTGAAACTGAATTAAACTTTTATAATAAATGAAGTCTGTAAGCATAATGAATCACCCAACACACGTCTAATAGTCTCCTTATGGTTCGTCGCCGGAACAATAGGTATGCAATAGTTCAGCAGCCACAGTAAATAATATGTAGATTATACAAGGGGTGACCCAAGCTATACAATGGCGTCACCAAGGCAGGGTGGGTAGAGAAGGGGGCACGAATAACATCTAGTGCATCCCAATTACCCTGTTCCGAAATCAGTCTTCCATAACCCAGTCCATTGATCAGTCCGACTTAAATAACACACCCTTTCGTTTGATCATTTAGTTAGAGCAGTAGAAGTGCACTTAATTTTTGTTTTTATGAGGCCGTAGGACGAGATTAGGAAAGAACCCCGCCCCATCCGGCGAGCAGAAAGCCCGGAGCAAGAAGTGCACGAAGCCTAGTCAGTCATACACAAGTTGAATTTCCTTTCGACAAGAAGCCCGAGCATTACGTAGTAGTACTCGGTCAAAGACGTTTCAACGCGCATACTAAGTTCAAAACACATATGGTGTTTGTTTTTTTTTTTTTTAATATTGTCCCCATATACATATGTGTTGGATTTATGTGCAAATATAAATTTATCTTATGTACATATAAATTAAGCAACACTATTTCTTGCTTGTGTTGCTATGGCTCCCGTAGCCGCAAACCTCACCTAGTAAGTATGGAGAGCATTCCAAGTGTTGGAACGATGGAAAGAGGAAGAATTAGCGATGATTCCAAGGATATCGATTATAGATTAATATCTAGCAAATTGAGATTTAAGTAAATGTGATTGGCAAATTCAATGGTTGCCAGATCTCCATAAATGGAACTTAGGTTTGATGATTTACAATAAGAACTTAATTTAAATAGCTCGCGGCGGTTTTCCGGTTAGTGTGTTCGGGAGTAAGTCGAAGACTGCCTTCTAGCGTCGGTGCTGGTTCTCTTGGACATCCCAGAGAGTCTCCTCAGGTTTTCCATGTTGAAGTCGTTCACGTGGCTCGATGAGTAGCTCGTATAGGTTCTTCCAGCCACACTAATTGTCTCATTAGGGAACTGGACTATGTAGGTTCCAGCCAAGTTGTGGGTTCTGGGTGCAGCTTCCAATGTCCCGTTGAAGTTGGACAAGAACATTGTACCGTCCTCGACCAGTTCTATCCGAGCCTCGTTATTCCTGAGGAATTCGCATCTAGCCTGAGCACCCTTCAATAGCTTGGGGATGCAGCCGTTTTCGTCCATCTTCAGGAGATTTTTTCCCGACAAACAGTTGTGTTGCCTATCATCGAGTTCGGGAGTTGACGATCCCTGACTTAGCCAACTGTCACGCTTGAGTCAGCTCGCCGACCTGACTATCGATGATCAAGGCCTTGTGCAATACATCTCCGTCGATGGCATTGACCCTCGCAGTAACCTCGTTCAGTTGCCTAAGGGACTCGTATGAGGCATTAAACAGTCCAGCGTTTATCCGCACTTGTTGGTTTGCCGGTTTTACGACATTTTCCTGAGTATGAAGAACGGCGTCCCAGTCCGACGCATCTGGTGAGCTAGCAATCCACTTCCAGGCGGACCCAATCCAGTCCAGCGATCGACGTCCACGCTTTGTACCCGTCAGTCTTGACAGGCCCTCCTGTGACTCCTCCAAGTAGTGCGCTACCAGCGCTGCAATCCTGTGATCCGGTAGCTGCACCGGCTCGCGTCGAGCCTCCTGGATCAGCGACTCGAGCCTTCCCAAGTCGATTACATGTGCCAGTTTGAACTAGCCGTTGACACGCCAGACGGTGCCCTCTTGCAGTGGGACGAGCGGGGCCTCATATTTAAAGATGTCCGCGGCTCCCACCATATGGGCGACAATGATAGTTGCAATATTAGTTGGAGAGAGTAGCCTTATGAGTAATATTCTTTTTTTATGGTGTTACTTAAATTAGCGTAGAGGTAAGGGATTAAGTGCGTAAATGTTAAGAAATGTTTGTGTTTCGTTTTGTAGGTGTGCATGAATGATTGGTGTGTGTTGAGATGTTAAACGTGTGTTGTTTCTTTCTTAATATCTGAAGGAAGAAAAAGAATTTCGTTTAGTTTAATTGCAGGCAATGGTTTTTTAGCTTTTTCGCTTGATATTTTTTCCATTTTAATTATTTCAATATATGGCGACAGTGACGGACGAGTTTTGTGTTAAGTTGAACTTAGCACTGGGCACGGTGGTCCGTATTTTTTTTTTCCTTAATTACAATTCACAGTTTATTTTATTATGGACGAAGTCATTTTTCTTGCTTCATTTAAGTATCAGTTTGAGGCTATGAACTTTGCACTCGCGAATGGGCTACAGGGTCTGTAGACAAATCGCAGCAGTGGGTTGCTACATAGGTCCTTTTTTTATATTTGAAGTAGATACTTTGCGCCCGGGTAAAATGTGCCTTGCTCCTTGCAGAATGTTTCTCCCGTTTTCTTACTTTCATAAATCCACAATCACATCACTGCTAATTTTGTCACTTGTCGTTATCTTGTTTTACCACATTTCGTGGTTCACTTTTTCCTTTTTATACCTTTCGACCATTGAAAATGGTCAAAAAAGGGTATACTAACTTTGTGCAAATGTATGTAACAGGCAGAAGGAGGCATGGGAGACCCCACAAAGTATATATATTCTTGCTCAGGATCACTAGCCGAGTCGATTGAGCCATGCCATGTCAGACAGACGTCCGGATGTCCGGATGTCCGGATGTATGGATGACCAGATGAACACACAGATCTCAGCTATTATAAGAGCTAGAGACACCAAATTTGGCATGAAGGTTTCTGTGTACCAGGCGCAGATCAAGTTTATTTCAAATATTGGGTGCCACGCCCACCGCCCCCGCAAATCAATAATTTAATTTTTGAACTCAATTTGTAAGCGTTGTATTAAAGATACAACTTTCTGACTTTAACATATACTAAGCTGATAGTTATATCTACTTATTCTCTAAATTGCAATCCGATCGGACAATAAACACAAAAGTTATTCAAGAAAGTAGGCGCATAAAACCAAGTGCTTGTGTCTACTAACAAGGGAGGAAGGCGAGCGCGAAGCGCGAGCGCCATCTATCGAGAATAATTTCAAATCATGTGCATATGTATATGTGTACATAAATAGGAACGTAGGTCGAAGGGTATCCCACTGTCGCGTGCCACGCGACTGTTGCTTTTCTTACTGGTTGTTTGTTGTTATTTTATTTTTTCTCATTTTTATAATTTTTGTTGTGTTAAGTTGGTAACCATTGCCGGAAGTCAGAATTCTGACTGCTCGGTCGCCAGTTAAGCAAGACTATTTCTCGCTTGTGTTGCTACGGCTCCCATAGTCGCGAATCTCACCTAGTAAGTATGGAGAGCATTCCAATTGTTCTAGTAGATCGACGACTTGTCCTGTAGATAGGTTTACCCAATGAAGTAAAGAGTTATTTTAAAGAACCGTTTTCATTGGATTTCTAATTAATTATAACAATTGATGGTTAACCAGATTAGAGATTTATTCAGATTACAATTGTAATTTTTAGAGCTTATTCTGCACGTCCAGAGTGGCTGACAGTAGGCGATGGAAAGCGGGAGAATTAGCGATGATTCCCAGGATATCGATTACAGATTAATATCTAGCAAATTAAGATTTAAGTAAATGTGATTGGCAAATTCAAGGGTTGCCAGATCTCCATAAATGGAACTTAGGTTTAGTGTGTTCGGGTTAGTTAGTGTGTTCCGGAGTAAGTCGAAGATTGCCTTCTAGCGTGGTTTCTGGTTCTCTCCAGAGCTCCGGCTCCAGTGCTGAATGCGGCGTTTGCAGCCTGCGCAACGAGAGGAGCGCGTGTAAGAACGGCGGTCAGTAGGGGAGGGGGAAGATTCTTGGAGAGGGTTCATAACTTATATATTTGACTTAAGTTTATGAATTTATGTATATTTGTATGTATTAATGTATATATGTAAAGCACTTGTATGTTAGAGTAATAAAATTGTATGTATATATGTATGTGTGGGAAGCACTTTTAAATAGGTATGTATGAATGTAAAGCACTTGTATGTAGGTTTGTAGGAATGTAAAGCAGTTATATGTAGGTTTGTCAGAATGTAAATCAATTGTATATAGGTTTGTAGGAATGTAAAACACTTGTATTTTATTTTACTTATCTGGATCTATCCCTGCGAAATGCTGGATAAGCAACTCCGGCTCGAAGAACCAAAATGTTACCGGGAAAACATAGGAGGACAGATCCGGCTTTGGAGATATGTACCAGTAGTTGTAGTTTTCTTTCACTATATCAAGTTTTCTTTTCTTTCACTATATCAAAAAAATACTAGTATTTAACTTTTTCCTTGTGGTTATCATATTTCTGCACACCGTGTGCTTAAATTCAATGTCTGCTTAAAAAACTCTCATTGCGTTTTTGCCTTCGCCGGCGCATAAAGCTTTTTATTTCAAGATCGGATCTTTGGTCTTGATATCTCTCTTTCAAACGTCTGCAAAGACACGTCACCATTTTGACCGACCTAATAGAAAGATAATGCTGAGCCAGTAGGAAGTAAGTTGCAAACTGGATGAGTAATTCAAAAATCCCCATTTAGGAATGTTGAGGTTAAATTATTTACTCTGTAAATATAGTCTTCAATTAGGATTTCATTTGGTATGCCACCAAATTTTATACGCCAATTGGAAATAATGTTAGATACCTTGTATCTAAGCGCTCCAGACAACTGGGTTCTGAAGAAGGTCTCACACGTGAAGTGTTGTTGGAATTCGTGAATCCGTGCATTCAAATTGCATGTACCGTTTTCCCATTTCGGCTGTGTGTTAGATTGAGTATTTTTTGCGAGAAAAGCTCGATTTATTGACCTTATCGCTTCAGAGATTTGAGCTTTGAAACTTTCCATAGAATTGGAAATTTTTTCCTGCACATTATTTTCTGTCAAAACATTTGGTATCAAAAGCGATTGTGCAGCTTGTGGGCTTTTCTCTGCTTAAGTACTCGATATACATGTGCCACCAAATCTAGTTACCATCCTGGTTGGGTTAATAGGTGAACTAGTACTACGCTGCGTAACTTCAGTTGGAGTAGTTGCTAAATTTGCAGTGCTTCGAGTTAAAAGAATTTTATAAGGTATGCGGTATAACGGTAATTTAGAAAAGGAACAACATTATCATAAAAAAACAATAGGGTAATCTTCGAATTATAAACACAACGGTAGTTTTTTTTTTTAACTTAATCCGACTATTGAAAATAACTTTTAAATACAAGTGGATGTAGTCTAATCCCACTAATGAGTAAGATACCGAATTTATGCAGCAAACAATCTCGATTTAATGAGAAAAGATAGTTTATGTCGATTATCTGGTATAGCACCGACTTACGAACAGAGGTATAAAATCCTAGATAATAATATTCTAAGTGTTTTGTAATATTAAGTTTGGAAGTAAAACTAATAATTACGAATCGAATTTGAGGTAAGATCTATTGCCTGGCCTGATTCCGAAATTTTCCAGAACACCAGTAAATTCGAGAACAATAGTAACACCCACTGAAACTATAAAGAAAAGTATGACTGAAAACGAATCGGGAAACATTGGGTTACATATTCAGGTAAGCGGTCGCAATTTTTCTACAAGGCGTTGCCCCACGTATTGGCCGCTTTTTATATATGTAACGACCACGTGTTTATTGCTGCCATAATACCACTCTCTGTCTACTATAATTGTGTCCGACTTGCCCAGAGCAAGGAAAGAGGTGGGGCTTGTGACATTGAGACAGACGCGTCACATAAACAAAAATCGTAGACAGAGATTCACCTATAAAATAATAAGGCTAGAAAAACGAACGACAAGATTATACCCTTTTGAGAGCACCTATTTGGATGGCTTACCACCCACCCTACCATGTGGACAACTCGTTCACCCTTAACCAGCCGCTGTGTTTACATCCTCAAATTACGTCAAGTCAAAAATGTTTTTAATTCATAGTGGAAGGGTTAACACAGGCTTGTCGCCCATCCGAATACGTTGGCGAATGACTTCGTCGACCCCATTTTCCGCCGACGGCTGAAGAAAACACATCCTCATGACCTCCTTACTCGTAAGATACAATAATCCTTCATTTGTACTTTGTATATATTATTTAAGGCACACTTTATCCATATTATTTCTTAAGCCAAACATTAGGCTTAGTTCAGATGATACTGAACGATTCCTACTGACTATAATAATATTAAACAATATATGGCCAACTTTATTTTATTTTACGTGGCTATTTGTAATATTTTCCTATTTTCACTTTCACTTTCCAGAAGTCGATCTGGTTCTTTAACTTTATAAATTTTGTAAGGATGTTTTCACAGGCTGGGGTACATATCCCAGTCTCGCCAGGGTCTTTACAGAAAATTTATTTAAAACTAGGACTATCATGACTTTAGCAAGAGAGGCTATTAGCAGGTTATACCTTACTGGGATATGTACAGGGTATAGGAGACGCACATGGTCCACATCACGCACGTGTGCTCGTTGAGCATGTGGATTTCCACATGGATTTTACCACCACGTGGTCCTGTTGGGGCTTACGTGCATGTGTTGCGTGTCACGCGTGCCTGGCTGGCGGCTTATCGTGAAGAACGCCCGTGACCGCAGGTACTCTCGCCTGTACTCCCACGAGCCACTCAGTGGTGTATTCCACCACGCCGCAAACTCGTTAGGGTACACACTCACGCACCCACTTGCCAACTAGCGTTTCACTCACGACACGGACTGTGCGTGTGTACGCTCAGAATCGCTTACTGGCCAGCGGAGCACCGGCATACCAGAAAAGCGCGACTCTGCGACTACACACTCACACGGGCACACACGTACACGACACATTCACACGATGCTCTAGAGGGGAGAGAATTTATCATTGGGTATTTTAATAATCACGGCTGGTTTTGTTTCATTATATTAAGAACATGGTTTTATTTATTCTATTTTATTCTAGGTAGTCCCTGCCTTCCTGCCTACTTCGCACCATTACGTAGCTCGAAAACTGAGCTCTAAATATTCAAGTTTTACTGCTCACCTTGACTCTCCTGCGACAGGATTCATCTTCGTCAGTAAAGGTCCTTGGGCTGGCACTGAACTTATACTTGCACTTGCACTGTTTAATTTCCCGGGGAGAGCTGACTGCCGGCTCATTTAGCTGTTCGCGATCGAATGTTCTGTGACCTAGTTTCGCAACTCTCATTTCGCTGCGTATGTCGCCGCTGCTTGCACGACGCCGCTGCTTGAATGTCGCCGCTGCCTTTGGCCGATCGTGCCTGGCTGCTGTGGCTCTGCTCGCACTTCGCTGCCTGCACGACGCCGCTGCTTGCATGTCGCCGCTGCTTGCCTAGCGTCGCTGCTTGTCTATGTACACGCTCTGGGTACCGAGGTACCGTAACTTGTGCGTGCGCTAGGCTCACGCTCTGGGTACCGAGGCACCGTTACTTGTGTGTGCACAAGCTCTGGGTACCGAGACACCGTTACTTGTGCAAGTGTTTGACTGTGCACCAGCTCTGGGTACCGAGGTACCGTAACTTGTGTGCGCACCAGGCTCTGGGTACCGAGGTACCGTAACTACGCATGGGTGCCGAATGTCTGGAGTTTCCCTACGTTGTGTGCCCTGTTCCTTATGTTCTGCCTACGCCCTTGCCTTTGCTTATGCTTCTGCCTCGGTTTAACAAAATACTGGGGGTATATTAGACTTAAAGATATCTTATATATATATTTTATTTTAAAGTTAAATTATAAATTATGTAGCGCGCTTCATGCGGCGTCACACCCCCCCCCCCCCCTTACTTCACCGGGGATTAGGTGGAAAGATTCTTAACATTAAACGACAGGGTCTATTTCCGCTCTCGGATGGTCACAGCTCCGTGCTGGTTAATCTGGGCTCTAATATGGAGCGAAACTTGAAAGCTCTATTACTATCTTACGAGTAAGTACATGTCAAGGTGATTCTAATTACAAGCATGGAAATTTGCGGAAATCTACCCCACCCGGTACCTGTTGAACCTTGCTGGTCGGTTCTTCCCAATGAAATGCCTTCAAGTCGGCCAATCCTGCGCTGCGTCTCTTCTTGGTCTTCGCGTCTTGGAGGCGTAGGATCGTGGGCGAGATGTAGCTCACGACTCGATAGGGTCCATCGTAGCGAGGTGCCAACTTGGCGGCGAATCCGCCGACTGCAGGACTTAGTCCTCGATGCCTGGCTTCCACTCCCGGCGTAAATTGTAGTACCTCTTGTTATTTAGGTACCCATCCCGCATCGTGATTGCATGTTCTGCAATGGGTGACACCCCCATCACACCGTCGAACTCAGCCCGTTCAGACTGTAGAAAGGCCTCAACCTGTTCTTCTGCTGTCGCTGCTCCTGTTTCTTCTGCTCCTCCCTGCTGGCCAACCTCATCTCGTTTACTCGGTTGTCCCTCTCTGTCTCGTTGTCCTTCTCTCGTGTCCTCTTGTGCTCCTGTTGGTTCCTCTGTGCTTCGCCGGTGCTCGGTGCCTCGCTGTGTTTTCTCTGGTGTCCTGGATTGTCCCTCGCTGTCTCGTTGTTCTTCTCTCTGCTGGCCAACGTCGTCTCGTTTCCTCGGTTGTCCCTCTGCGCCTTGCTCGTGTACTTCGTCTCGTCCCGCTGTTACTTCTGCTCCTCTCGTCTCGTTTCCTCTGCAAATTGCTTGTGTACTCTGTGTCGTGTCCTTGGTTGCTCCTCCGCGCTTGGTGCGTGTTCTTCATCTCTTGATGATCCATCCGCCAGTTTGATACGGATCAGTGCTGCTCGCTCGTTCTCCGGTGTGCTCAGCCTGGCCGCCATACGCTCGCTGATGAAGCTGCGTGTGGCTCCCGTGTCGATAGTGGCATCCGTCACTACCTCCTCGATCCTGCCATGCGCGATGACCCGGTCATTACTGCACCTCAGCGGTGCTACTCCTGGGAACTGTGGTGTGGCCTCTCCAAGCTGTTCCCCATCGGCTGAAGACGCGCAGCATTTCCCGACGTGGCTCGCCGACAACAGTCCACCGTGCGTATACCGTGTCGGCCGCAGTCCCAGCAAAATAGAACGCGGCTATTGCGACAGTCCGCCTGCATGTGCCCGGGTTGTGCGCAATTGTGACGCACCCGCTGCACATCCCCCTTGGCTGCTTCTGTAGGTGCTACTTGTGGAGTAACTGCTGCCGTGGTAGGGGTCAGCGCCGTCTCCGTTGCGCTTTTTGTCACTGAAGAATTCGGGGGCTTCGGGCTATCTCTTCGCCGGTCAAACTGGTTCGTCGCTTGGCGTTGCATCTCCTTCGTGGCCTCGTGAGTTTTCTCAGCTGAGCCAGCGTTCCAAACTCGTGACGGCGGGTGAAGAGTTGATACTCCGGCATCATGTTGTCGTAGATCCTATCAAGCTCCTGCCCCTGGGTATACTTGGCACGTCGCATCATCAGCCGTAGTGCCAGTGCGTAATCTCGGAATCGGTCACCTCGGCGTTGGATTCGGCTCCTGATGTCGTCCTCGAGTCGTTGGAAATAACGCGGAGGAAGGAAGATCTCCATGAACTCATGTTTAAACTCCTCCCAGGTGACTTGGTAGAGGGTGTTGACTCTAAACCAAACCTCAGCTTGGCCCGTCAGCACGTGTGCTACAGCATGCGGTAGTTGTTGGACATCAATGCTGTACATCGCTGCCTTCTCTTCCAGCTGCTCGATGAACCTCCAAGGGTCAGTCGCGTCGCCATTGAAGGCTACGCCCCATTTCCGTACACAGTCGGCCAACTCGTATGGGTCTATCCAGCGGTGGCCTGGTTCGTTGGTCCTACTATTGGCTGGAAGTGCCGCGTTGGACGCAGGACCGGGTGGGATGTGTCGGCTAGTAACGGTCCTCGAAGGACTCGCTGCCCGTCGAACTTCCAGACTCGGTATGGGGATGGTGATCTCTGAGTCGTCTTCCACTTGTGCCAGAGAGGTGTCGCGTGAGCATGCTCCCGGCTGTTTCGGCTCCGGTGTAACTGCATTGCCTAAAGTGGCCTCCAGCTCCATCAGTCGTTGCAGCTGTTCCTTCGACAGGTCCCCTTGACTGGAGAATGCTACCAGACGGCTCCGCATTTCCTCCACTGTAGCACTCGTGTCCAGCCCGAACTCCTTGAGGATGAGTTGCAGCTCGCTCTTCCTACGGAAGTCGTTTAAAAAAAATTCAAAAAAAAATGCTCACGAGGTATGTGTGCCGTGCGTCACTGAAATGTTTCTTGTCCGATCTTGATTCACTGTTCACTATTTTCGTGCCCGTTCACGAAAATGTTCGCTTTGAGGCAATGATCAACGAATAGCTCGATCACGGAAAAAAAAATGTTTAAGCGGGGAAAAATGGTTAAGCGGTGCTAAACAAAAATCAGAAGGTCTTAATTTTGCGCATACGTCAGTGTGCGCAGTAGTCGTAGACCTGTGTGGGACCTGTCCTACGACTAGTTTATATATAAAAAAACTATGTTTCGTATGCCCTATGTATAACTGTGTGCATTTGTGTTTCCTACTATACCCTGCAAAATTAGCTCTGTGGGTCTTTAATCCACTAAAAGATGTTAAAAATTCTCAAAACTAAATGTCTAGTCATAATAGTCCCTGATCGGGCGCCATATCTCAGTCTCGCCAGGGTCTTTACAGTAAATTTATATAAAACTAGGACCATCATGAGTTTAGCAAGAGAGGCTTCTAGCAGGTTATATGTATGTGGGATATGTACAGGGTATAGGAGACGCACATGGTCCATATCACGCACGTGTGCTCGTTGACCATGTGGATTTCCACATGGATTTTACCACCACGTGGTCCTGTTGGCGCTTACGTGCATGTGTCGCGTGTCACGCGTGCCTGGCTGGCGGCTTATCGTGAAGAACGCCCGTGACCGCAGGTACTCTCGCCTGTACTCCCACGAGCCACTCAGTGGTGTATTCCACCACGCCGCAAACTCGTTAGGGTACACGCTCACGCACCCACTTGCCAACTAGCGTTTCACTCACGACACGGACTGTGCGTGTGTACTCTCAGAATCGCTTACTGGCCAGCGGAGCACCGGCATACCAGAAAAGCGCGACTCTGCGACTACACACTCACACGGGCACACACGTACACGACACATTCACACGATGCTCTAGAGGGGAGAGAATTTATCACTGGGTATTTTAATAATCACGGCTGGTTTTGTTTCATTATATTAAGAACATGGTTTTGTTTCATTTCAATAGCTTGTTGTTTCCTCGCACTAGTTCTTATTCTTCCTGCCTACTTCGCACCATTACGTAGCTCGAAAACTGAGCTCTAAATATTCAAGTTTTACTGCTCACCTTGACTCTCCTGCGACAGGATTCATCTTCGTCAGTAAAGGTCCTTGGGCTGGAACTGAACTTATACTTGCACTTGCACTGTTTAATTTCCCGGGGAGAGCTGACTGCCGGCTCATTTAGCTGTTCGCGATCGAATGTTCTGTGACCTAGTTTCGCAACTCTCATTTCGCTGCGTATGTCGCCGCTGCTTGCACGACGCCGCTGCTTGAATGTCGCCGCTGCCTTCGGCCGATCGTGCCTGGCTGCTGTGGCTCTGCTCGCACTTCGCTGCCTGCACGACGCCGCTGCTTGCATGTCGCCGCTGCTTGCCTAGCGTCGCTGCTTGTCTATGCACACGCTCTGGGTACCGAGGCACCGTTACATGGGTGCGCACTAGGCTCACGCTCTGGGTACCGAGGTACCGTAACTTGTCCGTGCGCTAGGCTCACGCTCTGGGTAACGAGGCACCGATACTTGTGTGTGCACAAGCTCTGGGTACCGAGGCACCGTTACTTGTGCAAGTGTTTGACTGTGCACCAGCTCTGGGTACCGAGGTACCGTAACTTGTGGGCGCACCAGGCTCTGGGTACCGAGGTACCGTAACAACGCATGGGTGCCGAATGTCTGGAGTTTCCCTACGTTGCGTGCCCTGTTATTTATGTTCTGCCTACGCCCTTGCCTTTGCCTATGCTTCTGCCTCGGTTTAACAAAATACTGGGGGGTATATTAGACTTAAAGATATCTTATATATATATTTTATTTTAAAGTTAAATTATAAATTATGTGGCGCGCTTCATGCGGCTTCACAATTTGTATAAGAAAAAATTTGTTTTTTCTTAGAGACGTTTGCTCCTTTCTGCAACTTTCTTTCTACCCTGACTTGCACTTTCTACTTTCGCTCTACTTCTTCCATTTCGACTTGGAGGATTTTCGGTAATTTTTTCCTAAACTACGTCTGGCCTAAAGGTTCGTCAGAGTAGTCAACTCTATTGGGTAAAAATTTAGCACCCAAATTTGTGTTGACTACTTTTGGGCATCTGATTTTAATTTTACTGAGTCGCTGCTACAAAGCTTATGTTGTACTTAGTATAATTGTTGTGTGTGATTGTGTATATTTTTGTCTCTCTTAAAAATAAATATTTGTTCTGTAACAAGATTTGTTTTTGACTTATGTTGAGTGACAATTTTTGTTCGGGAAAAAGAAAAGTTTTAGAGTTGTTAGGCAGTACTGTGTTTATGCTAGTATATTTTGACATTAATGTTTGTTTTTTTTCTGTTTTTATATTTGGGAACAATGAAATGATAGCCCTTCTATATGTGGTTTGGTTTCTGCAACAATGTAGTTGCCTTTGTGTTTGTTTTTATACGACAATGAGTCTGATACTGTTGTGCGAGGCGTTGTATATACATGTCGAGTTTGATTCTTTTACTTTTGTATGTATGAATGTGTGTATTCTTTGCTTTTCGTATGTATGTGTCTCTTTTGATGTACAGTTTACGGTAGTTATCACGTTTGATTCTATGCGGACGTATACATTGTGAGTACATGAAGAGTTCTTTTACGTTTGTATGTATGAGTGAGCATGTGTCTCATTTAATGTACAGTCTGCGGTAGCTATCACGTTTGATTCTACGCGGACGTATACATTGTGAGTACGTGAATAGTTCTTTTACTTTTGTATGTATGAATATGTGTATTATGTCTGTTTGCGGCAGATCACTGCTTTATCTAAGCGCTCAAGGTTGTCATACGAGTAGAATCATCTGTTAAAATCTATATTCTATGC
>JAEIFQ010000847.1:0-77508 GCA_018904025.1 Zaprionus vittiger | reverse complement strand
ATCTCGCAGATACACACTGCAATTCTACTAAGATCCCAATCCCAGGTATATTCAATAGATAATCTCCCTGCCCCTTTCCAATAATCGCTACCTGCATCTTGCAGCTCTGTCAACACTCTCCTTCTTCCTTTTCTTTCAGCAGACGCAGCACATATTGACTGGACCACCAGAAGCCTAAGGTCGTCAACTAGTGATTGCCAGCAGTGCCACCTGCGATCGACATGCCAGCTGGGAGCATCCCCAACTCTACTATCATCTGGACCACCAAGTTCATCATCAGCAGCCAATCGGAATACCAGCAGGGCCACCTGCGGCCGACAATCCAGCTGAGGCATCAACTCTACACTACCTGGATGATCATCATCATCAGCAGCCATTGTCTACCACTCGGAATGCCAGCAGAGCCACCTGCGGCCTACTTCTCTCTCGCTGGATTCATCTTTCATCACTCCTGGAACGCCTTGCCACAACACGCGGAGGACTCCAACAGTCAGCTTTGCTGACCAGCCAACGCCGCATTATGCGAATTTGCTACATCCTCCTGGAATATGAGGGCGGACAGCTCGGATGTGCACTCTCGCGTAGTGTCAAGGGGCTTTGCAAAAGCAAAGCCTTCCTTAGGCACAACGTGACAGGCAATTACGCTGAGTTTGTACCCCTCATATCTCCAACTATGAGGATGTGGTTTCCTCGCCATAGATTTAATTTAGTTTTAGATACAAATGTATTAGTTCTTAAGTTAGGGCCCCGCTATAAAGCAGTTAACACGAATTGGAAGATGCTTGCATCAACAATAAAATAGTAACCACCGTCCGGCTTTCCCCCCCCCCCCACATCCACAACTTCATTGTTGTGGCTCTGTGCGGTCGACTGTCGGCGTGGCGAACTACTGATCAGTTGATCACAAGCAAGAAAAAAAAAAAACGTGCTCCTGAAAAATATTCAATTTGTGCGGGAAAAAGGCGGAATTAAATGCCCAAATTAGTGTCAAAATGTTCAGCAACGACAAAACGAATAAGTGTGTTCTGAAATTTCATTCACGAATGCAAAATGTGTAAAGCTCTTCGCCGCTCAACAATTATACACACATTAATCAATAAACTCATTGCATCTTGCTTAATAAATTGCCAACTCAATAAATATCTAACAAATCAACTCAATTATATTAAAATAAATTCTTCTCCACCCACAAATATATACTAACTCTAATATGCAGATAATTGTGACCCAATCACTGCCAGACAATTCCCTACACCTGTATAGGATAAAAATATATAACAATGATAATCAATTGGTAGTCAAATAACCACAATGCAATTGCCTAATTAAGCAATGGCATTATTATTATTATAATTAATAACTGATAATATGTTGATTTAAATTCAGCCATAATTAATGTGACCAACTTTCGCAAGTTAAACATGCTAATGCAGGAAAGAAAGATACAATACAAAGAACTTAATTGCGTTACACGATTGTAAACTTTGTTTATAAATTAGTGCTGCAAACTTTCTTTTCAATTTTCGCCACAATCTACTTAACCCCTTTTATTCACACCATTGTCCAAATGAGCTCCAATCCGTATAAACCCCTTACGTTGGTTGAGATGCTCAGGGCAATAATGGATAATAAAGGAGCGCAATGTGACTTCTCCAATACTGCCACGGCACTTGTTGACCCTCCACCTCCTTCGTGCCCCAAGCGCAAAATGATACTCAATACCCCTAAATGTGAAACTACAACGCGTCCTCTAAGCCAGCGTAAGAAACTGCGAGGGCAATTGTCCATCAAAGATATGTTCCAAGCAACAACAGATACTTCTTCTAGCAATGTAAATAGCATTGATGAATAAGCTGAATTCATTCGGCCACTACTAAAGCCAATACAACGCAATATTGAAACAACTGTCAACAACAGTAACTATGATATGACGCTATCTGATTGCACAAATAGTGCACTACTTCATATCCAAAGCAATATACCGCCTCCTTTGAGAGAAAGCTCAGACAAAGTCACTATTTTATCAGACATCATAATACGTAGTCCGACTATCACTCCAGCTCAAAAAGCTTCCTCCCCTGAACCTGAACAGGCTTAAGCCAACAATAAATCTGAAGAAGATGCTATACCTACACTGCCTAACACAGATACTATTGTTAGTGAAACCAGTCTGGAGCCAGTCCTAGTCCCAATTAAACATTTTAATACTGTAAACAAAGTCCTTAATTACTTGATTAAGGATTCTTACACTGCCTATTCTGTAAGGAAAGGATACATTGTTAGCTGTAAAGATACTCTCTCTTACAATAAGCTATTCCAATACCTTTGTACAAATCAAAGTAAACAATATAAACTACCTGCTACAAACAATTCGCACCCGCGAATATTAGTCCGAAAGTTAAATAAAACTACTCCTCCTTTTTGGATACTGAAACAATTAACAAAGCTTGGATATGATATAGCTAATGTACATATTCTCAGAAACGTTCACAGTAAGATACGACGTACTATCTTTGAAATAAAGTTAGACATTTATGACGACGCAATTGCGAAATCCATGACAAAACTAAAAGTCTTAGGAAATCATACAATCTCCATTCAAATTTGGAATCCTCCCACTACACCTTTAATGGAACATCTTAGGCCAGCCGTGTTGGTCAAAGATTGCTTGCAAGACGCAATGTCACCTTTAAACAAACTTGACCATTTGACTAAACCGTTACTACGCTACAGCAGTACTAAGAACACACCCACTACTCTAATTATTAATAGTAATAAGAACTGCAATCAAAATAAAATCGATTCAATTACTGAACTTACTAAAACAATACAAAGTATAGTTCAATCAGTTAAAAAATTAAAATCTAAATAAATCATTTACAGACATTATCAAATATACAGCACAATTATTACAAAGTAATATAATAGCAAATAACAAATTAAATGAAACTTCATTTACAGCTACTGCACTGAGCTAGTAACTTTGCTCATACTACAATATACTAATATATTAACACATGTACATTCATCATAAATGAAAACTTCACTTTATTTACAGACATTACGTTGAAAGATAACAACACATTATAACACAGATACAATATAACAATAAGTAATAACAACTAAACATTAAATGATACATCATTTACAGTCACTACGCTGAACCAGCAATACAGCAATAATATACTATAATATATCAACTAATACCAACAAATATACAATCAAATGAAATCATATTTCATTTGCAGACACAAAAGCTGAATAATATTAATACAGCATATCTATAGATATACCGTAATAATAAACAATAAATGCGTACCTCATTTACAGTCATCCCACTATACCAACAGTACAATATACTACAAATATAAATACTATTATACATCAAGCATAAACACATACATTAAATTAAATGAAGTTACATCTCATTTTCAGACAATACACTGAATTACAACAGTATAGCACAAACACAAAAGTAATTATATACCAAATGAAACATCATTTACAGTCACTATGCTGAACTAACATTTCAGCTCTTACAAAAATACATCAATACACATTAATAAATGTACATACATCCTAAATGAAAACTACATTTCAATTACAGACATCACGCTGAAACAATCACACAGCACAACATAGATCAATATTAATAAATAACAATATAAATCTAAATGAAATACAACTCATTTACAGACACTACGCTAATTAACAATACATCTTGCAATAATGAACAAAAAACACACACTTTAATGAAATTACACTTATTAACAGATATCACGCTGTACTAATATATACAGCTTAAACAGCACAATAACAAATAGAAATATGAAATAAATGAAATAACTTCATTTACAGTCACTATGCTGAGCGAGCAATAAAGCTCAGTATAATAATAAGAAATAACAAATACATTTTTAATGAAAGTACTCCTCATTCACAGACATCACATTGAACTAAACATAGCTCAGTTATAATAATGAATAACAAGTAAATCATGAAATATATAATTTACAACTACTACGTTACATAACAATGCAACTCATACTAAGTTAGTAAACAATTAAATGAACACATTAATAAAACTATATTTCATTATTTCAGTCGTAACGCTGAACAATTCAGGTCAACATAATAATACATAAATAAATTTTATACATGGCAAACAAACCACTACTGTCATCATGCTGAACCAACTCATCACAAATATAATAATTCATCATGAATTAATAATTAATTCACAACCCAGCCAACTCCTTAAATAAGAATTATAACGATAACTCGGCAGCCAGCACTTAGCCTATAAATCAGACATCATAACACTACAAGCTTTATTAATAAATGCTTGTCAGACATTGTCCATATATCTCGCAGATACACACTGCAATTCTATTAGATCCCAATCCCAGGGATATTATAATAGATAATCTCACTGCCCCTTTCCAATAATCGCTACCTGCATCTTGCAGCTCTCTTACTCTACTTCTTCTACTTTCTTTTCAGCAAGACGTAGACATATTGACTGGACTACCAGAAGCCCCAAGGTCGTCAATGAGGGATGGCTGGCAGAGCATCCTGCGGCCGACTTCCAGCTGGAAGCTTCCCCAACTCTCATCATTTGGACCATCAACTTCTTCATCAGCAGCCAATTGGAGTGCCAGCAGGGCCACCTGCGGCTTACCATCCATTGCTGAAGCATCTCTCTCTTTCTTGGAATCTGATGTGCCTCGCCAACCTACAACATCTCACTGACGACTCCAATTGCCAGATACCAGCCAAGCTCGCATCATGCGCCCCGTCCATTTTCCCGGAATATGAGGGTGGACAATTTAAATGTGACTTCCACGTTGGATCAAGGGACTTTGCCAAGCAAAGGCCTCCTTAGGTGCAACGTGGGAGTCAAATGAGCCGAATCTGTACTCCGCACATCTCTGGTTATGAGAATTGGCCTACCCGTCATTAGCTATGCTAGATTAGATTTAAGTTACAATAATAAATATTGTATAGTATGTAAATTAGGGCCCCCGCTGTAAAAAGCTATTAATACGATTCTAAAGATGTTTACATCAAAGAATAAATAGTAACCTCCGTCCGGATTTTCCCCCTCAACATCCTTAGCTTAATTGCTAGGGCTCTGTGCGGTCAACTTTCGGCGAGGCGAATTGGTGGTCAGTAGATCACAAGCAAGAAATGATTCGCCGTGAGCTCGCCCAACTTGGATATAGAGCCATCTACATTGCTGTGGACAAAAATCCACGCTCTGGCCTTCCTTTGGACGCGTTCCATGCAGTCATCGAGTCCTCAGACAATGTAAACAATATATACAATATCAACAGATTGGGCAACCAATCTGTTAGAATTGAAAAAGCTGTGCGGCAAGCTGAGCCGACACAATGTAACCGCTGCCAACAATTTGGCCACTCAAAAAATTGCTGCAATCAGCAGTTCATTTGCTTAAAGTGTGCATGCCATCATGACTGGAAGCAATGCACTAAGCCGGTTAATCAAGCACCCAGATTTGCTAATTGCGGTGAAGGTCACCCAGCAAACTACAGTGGCTGCAAGTCCTACAAGGCTGCACTTGCAGCTATTAAAAAGCAACAAAATCGGCAACGTCGCCAACGAAATAATAACCGCTCGTAAGAGCCACATGTCTCATTCACTTTGAACTCACGGCTTCCTCAGCCCCATACTAATGCAACAACAATGCAGCAATCCAATAATCTAGCACATCAGCCCAACTTTACAACGCATGGCATGATCAATCCGGCACAAAGCAATGTATTTATGCCCACACATCAATGGCGGAAGATGCAAAGGCTACAACACTTCCGCCAAATTCAACTTGATCAGAGACTACAACGCCGTGCCGAAATGAATTATGCACAGCAGCCATCACAGCAACAACTGCTACAACAACAACAACAACAACACTCTTTGCCTCCACGTCAAACTGAGAGGAGACAAAGAAGACAGCAAAGGCTTCAACACAACTCTATGCCTATACAGCCCCAAGCCGTTGCAAGGCTTGGTAGCCTAACACAAAACCTGCAACAGGACCTAGCTCAAATAGTCAATATTGAACAAAGCACTATGCAACAACGCAGTGCCTTAACGCCAGAAATCTCCAACACCGTAAGTGCTCTTAACAGGACACTTCTGCCGCTTGCCAATGTCCTTGCAAGCCTGGTAAACGTACCACCTCCAGCCAACACTCCTACGGATAAACGAAGAGCACCAGATAATAGTGGCCTGCCATCGCCACCACCACCCAACTAAAGTAATAGCTCGTATAATTCATTGTTATTAATTAATAAAGAATAATAATATTTAATTAATAAATAACACACATATATATGTTATATACTCATCATCACACACTATACAATAAGAAATAATATACTTACATCCACTACACTAAGAAACACTGTACTTAATGTAACAATAAATATATCCTTAATGCACATTAGATGAACTGACCCATCTACAGCCACTACGCTGAACCTAAGCACAGCACATTCATGATAATAAACAATTAATACACTACCATGCAGTCAAGCATACATTTTAAATGAATTCATTTATTTACAGACATCACGCTGATATATTTAATATGCAGCTAAAACATAAACAAAATAATAACTATCGAATGAAACTACATTCACAGTCACTATGCTGAATCAACAATGCAGCTCATTAAAGTATCTCGTATATTATACCTACATATATTAAATGAAATGATAATCCATTTACAGACATCACACTGATAAACATAGTACAGTAGTCCTGAATACTACAATACTAAATAAGAAACAAACATACAATCAAATGAAACTTGTACAGTCACTACAAACATATACATCCTAAATGAAATCGTATCTCATTTACTGACATCACGCTTAAATATCAAGTATATAGCACAAGTATTACAATGTAATATAATAAAATAACAATACAAATGAAACTTCATTTGCAGCTACTACGCTGAACTAGTAGCTCAGCTCATACTACAATAGACTATTACACTAACATGTACATACATACATCCTAAATGAAAACTACATTTCAATTACAGACATCACGCTGAAACAATCACACAGCATAACATAGATCAATATTAATAAATAACAATATAAATCTAAATGAAATACAACTCATTTACAGACACTACGCTAATTAACAATGCATCTTATAATTAACAATAAACACACACTTTAATGAAATTACGCTCATTAACATATATCACGCTGTACTAATATATACAGCTCAAACAACACAATAACAAATATAAATATACATAGCAAGTGAAATAACTTCATCTACAGTCATTATGCTGAGCGAACAATAAAGCTCAGTATAATAATAAGAAATAACAAATATATTTTGAATGAAAGTACACAGCTCAGTTATAATAATGAATAACAAGTTAATCATGAAATATATATCTTACAACTACTACGTTACATAACAATGCAACTCATACTAAGTTAGCAAACAATTAAATGAACGCATTAATGAAACTATATTTCATTATTTCAGTCATAACGCTTAACAATTTAGGTCAACATAATAATACATAAATAATTTTATACATGGCAAACAAACCACTACTGTCATCATGCTGAATCAACTCATCACAAATATAATAATTCATCATGAACTAATAATTAATTCACAACCCAGCTAACTCCTTAAATAAAAATTATTTAACAACTATCGTGATAACTCGGCAGCCAGCACCTAGCCTATAAGTCAAACATTAACTCGACAAGCTTTATTTATTTAATAAATGTTTGACAAACATTGTCCATATATCTCGCAGATACACACTGCAATTCTATTAAGATCCCAATCCCAGGGATATTATAATATATAATCTCCCTGCCCCCCCGTTATTTAATAATCGCTACCTGCATCATGCAGCTCTGGCAACATTCTTCCTCTTCTCCTTTCTTTTCAGCAAGACGTAGACATATTGACCGGACCACCAGAAGCTCAAGGTCGTCAATGAGGGATGGCCGGCAGAGCATCCTGCGGCTGAATTCCAGCTGGAAGCATCCCCAACTCTCATCATTTGGACCATCAACTTCTTCATCAGCAGCCAATTGGAGTGCCAGCAGGGCCACCTGCGGCTTACTATCCATTGCTGAAGCATCTCGTTTCTAATATAGCAGCTATTTGGAGTGCCAGCAGGGCTACCTGCGGCTTACTATCCATTGCTGAAGCATCTCCACTCTACTTGCATAGCAGGCAATAGGAGTGTCAGCAGGGCCACCTGCGGCTTACTATCCTTTGCTGAATCTCGCCGTCTCAACGCGTACTACCTGGATGATCGACTGCCAGAATGCCAGCAGAGCCACCTGCGGCCTATTTCTTCTCTCTTGCTGGATTCACCTTCATCCTTGGAATCTGATGTGCCTCGCCAACCTACAACATCTCACTGACGACTCCAATTGCCAGATACCAGCCAAGCTCGCATCATGCGCCCCGTCCATTTTCCCGGAATATGAGGGTGGACAATTTGAATGTGACTTCCACGTTGGATCAAGGGACTTTGCCAAGCAAAGCCCTCCTTAGGTGCAACGTGGGAGTCAAATGAGCCGAATCTGTACCCTGCACATCTCTGGTTATGAGAATCGGCCTACCCGTCACTAGCTATGCTAGATTAGATTTAAGTTACAATAATAAATATTGTATAGTATGTAAGTTAGGGCCCCCGCTGTTAAAAGCTATTAATACGATTCTGAAGATGTTTACATCAAAGAATAAATAGTAACATCCGTCCGGATTCCCCCCCCCCCCCACATCCTTAGCTTAACTGCTAGGGCTCTGTGCGGTCAACTTTCGGCGAGGCGAATTGGTGGTCAGTAGATCACAAGCAAGAAACAAGCAAGAAAAAAGACCTCCTGAAAATAATTAAATTCCGCGCTTAATACGCCGAATTAATTTCCCAAACTAGTGTCAAAACGTTCAGTAACGAAAACTGAACAAGTGAATAGTGAAAAACAAGTCAGGGCAATGATAATAATTTAATAAATAGTGTTTTAAATATTTATTAAAAGTGTCTTGAAAATACAGCATTGCCATATGAAGAAAAAATCTCGCTCTATTTATGGCGCTGTAAAAGTGTGAGTGACTCCCTCTGCCCATAAGCATCAGTGCATAAGAGCAATGGCTCCAGTCAATAAGCATTCATTGCATACATAATATCCCTTTCTTTTTCTCTCTTTTTCTTGTGCTTGTGATTCGAGCTCTCCCGCTCAGACAATACATACATACGTATATACATTTCCACTCAAGCACTTTCTGCTCCACATTAACTTACATGCAAATGTATGTAGCGCAAATGCTCTATGCCATGCTCGAGCCAAAAAAGAGCGTGAAGTATCTAGGAATAGTACTGGACAGCAAGTTGAGCTGGAAAACCAATGTCGAGGAAAGGGTAAAGAAAGCCACGTGTGCACTATATGCATCGCAAAAGATGCTTAGTAACACGTGGGGCTTGTCTCCCAAACTGATGCACTGGATTTTCATCTCAATTGTTCGTCCAATACTACTCTACGGTGTCCTAGTATGGTGGAAGGCCACTAAAAAATCCACATACCTCCTAACAATGGAAAGGGTACAAAGACGTGCACTGATGTGCATTACTGGGGCACTGAGATCTACTCCAACAAAGGCCTTGGAAGTGATACTTGGAGTTCTCCCCATTGACATACAGGCCAAACTACTAGCACAAAAGACAGCGCAACGTCTCTGTGCTACAGGAAATATGGCCCTCGCAAATTATGGGCACAGTGAAGTAGGAGGAGAGTCACTCAATAGCACGGACTATGTGACCCCAATAAACAACTTCTCAAGAACGCCCGCTCTAATGGGACATGAAGATTGGAAAATCGGCATGGACGAAAACGCAACAAAGCTATTTACAGACGGATCCAAAATGGAAACCGGCGTGGGCGCCGCGGTCTACTGTGCAGACCCGCCCATTCAAGTGTCGTACAAGTTGCCGGACTACTGCAGCATCTTCCAAGCGGAGGTCTTCGCTATAAAGAAGGCTGCAGAAGTTGCGACAACACTCAACAAGAATCGGGTCAACATCTTTGTCGACAGTCAGGCGGCTATCAATTCTATGCAATCCTATGTCATCAGCTCCGAAAGTGTACTGGCAAGCAGAGAAGCATTAGATGCATTAAGCAGCCGTTCGAAGGTGCGCATCTTTTGGGTTCCCAGCCACCAGGGCATTGACAGAAACGAGATGGCATATAGGCTAGCAAAGGAAGGTGCCGAATCTAGACAACTGACAGTTGAAGACCTGAAGATACCACTACGATCGATAAGCCACAGCTTAGAAGAAAGCGCTGCATTAATAGCAGGAAGAAGGTGGCACAGAACAACATACTGCAAGATAGCCTGCACTATGTGCAAACATACAAATGCGAAATTGGCCCAATATGTCATTCAGCTCCCGAGAAGAGACTGCAGAACAATGATGGGTATACTCACGGGTCACTGCCTGACCGCAACGCATGCTAAGAAGTTGGGCATTACCGACAATGAAGAATGCAGGAAATGTAAGGTACCAGAAGTAAAAGAAACTCTGGAGCACCTCATCTGCGACTGCCCCGCACTCATGACCTCGAGAGCGAAATGCCTTGGAAGCCCACTACTTGCATCACTGGAAGAAGCAGCGGGCCTGGCACCCCAAAAACTCCTGGCTTTTGCCAAACTAACCAGCACACTAGACTGGGATAATTAAATCGAAATTAACAGCCTCCATCACTTATCCGGCAACACTAAGGATCATACTGATCTATGTGAGGCCCCCACTTGGGGGCCTGCCGATATAACCTAACCTAAATGCTCTATGAGCAGCGAAATGTGTGATCTCGGGTGAGTGAAAGCATAAAGCACTCAAGCGTCCAGCCGGACGCGACACACATACACATGTATGCATATACATGTGCTCACCAGTCAATACTACTAAAACAGTGAACTCTTGCGGCGCAATTTAGCTCTCCCGCTCAGACAATAGATACATACGTATACACTCAAGTGCTTTCTGATCCACATTAACATACATGCAAATGTATCGCAAAAGCTAATGAGCGCGAATGTGTGATCTTGGGGTAGTGAAAACCCAAAGCACTCAAGCGTCCAGCCGGACGCGACATACATACACATGTATGCATATACATGTGCTTTCCCGTCAATACCACTTTAAACAGTGAACCTATACGCGGCGTAATTGCTGCAGACAAATAAACAAACAAATAACAAGTCAATATGGCAACTTTGCCTCAATATTTATTTATCTAAATATACACTATTAAATGAAATCACATTTCATTGCATATATACGCTATATGATATTATACCTTATTTAAATAATAATACTAATAATATATTTATTTAAATTATATAAATAATATACAATTTTGCATAATTGAGTGATCTGTTTGAGTGAAAATTCACAGCACTCAAGCGTCAACGGACGCAACATACACACAAATTTGTGCGTATATAAACGCATACCTGCCAATACCAATAAATATACATATTAAATGAAATCATACTTCATTAAATCATATCTGCAGAATGCATACCAATAAATAAAATACACTTCATACAAGTTATGCTGCATGATAGTGCAGCTAAGCATACATCTTAAATAAAAATATATTCATTTACAGACATTACGCTGAACATTAATTAATGATACAGCATAAACACAAATATAATACAATAAATAATTATTTACACTAAATCAAATATCATTTACAGTCACTACACTGTATCAAAAGTACAGTATAAATTTAAATACTAATAAATATCAGCTTAGATACAATAAATTAAATTAAATCGCATCTCATTTACAGACAATACACTAAATAAGAATTATACATCAAATGAAACCTCATTTACAGTCACTCTGCTGAACTAACAATTCAGCTCATACTAATTACATCAACACACATTATTAAATGTACGTACATATTAAATGAAACTAGATTTCATTTACAGACATTATGCTGAAACAATATTAAAACAGCATGCACAGATCAATAATAATAAATAATAACATAAACTTAAATGAATAACAACTTATTTACAGTCACTACGCTAACTAACAATACATTAACAAACAATAAACATACACTTTAAATGAAACTACATTCATTTACAGACATTACGCTGAAATAAAATATACAGCACAAACAACATAATAATAAATAGTATATCTCATTCACAATCATCACGCTAAACTAAATATAGCTCAGTTATAATAATAATAATAAGTAAATAGTAATAATAAGTAGACTATGAATTAAAATATTATCCATCCGTCAAGTCTACACCGTCCATGTGTGCGTTGTATTCTCTAATAATTTGTGGGCAGTTAATTTCTACGCATTTTTTAGATTTTCGATTATATCGAGGTGTTTTTGCGACTCCACTTTTGATTGCTCGTATGTAGATAGCAATCGAACGGCTCTTTTGTCTTTCCACAATACTTTACTAATAGTGACTCCATATGAAGAGCCAACAAACTCCGTCGAAAATCCTCTAGGCTTGTCCTTGATAATATTATCACAAGGCAGCTTAGAATTGGATATACGATTAGGGCGTACTGTAGCAAGGCTATATATACCTTTAGCACGAAAGTACACCAACAAAGCCACTGACGTATAAAAGTTGTCGAAATATATTATATGATTCTGGAATTTCTGTACAGTATTTGTTAACGAACAACAATGATGGCTGATGCTCCGAGATCTGGTTCGCCAGGCAAGATTACGTTATCTCCAGCGCCACTATAAATTTCAAAACGGTAGGCGTATCCATAGGAATCGCATAAGACAAAGAGCTTTATACCCCATTTATGAGGTTTATTAAGCATATACTGCCGAAGGTGATGTTTCATTTTTGTGCCGCACAACTGCTCATCCACACAAAGTCGAGCTTTGCTTTGGTGGATTCGCATGCTTGTTCCTCAGTCTCGGCGGCAGTAAATGATACCGAATAAGCATCTTCCAAGGCTGCATTTATTGCACCGGCCATATCAAGCTCGTCGTCTCCATCATCACTTGTTTCGTCAGATAATAACTCTTCCAACTGAACAGAATCAAACAAATTGACCAATTGCTCATCGATCAAAACTGACAGTTTATGGCGTTTGCGCATTAGTTCTGCCATTTCTCGTAGTCTTTTAATTGCAAAGTTTAAAATTTAGTAAGTAAAGATCTTTTTAAGTCGCAAATATTCCAAGCACTGGTAAATTACCTTCTATTAACAACACTTTGAAAAAGTACACTCTAAGCCCCAAGAGTGCCTTGAGGCACTCATTGGTATTTCATTGTTAAAATGCACATGTCGTTGATATTGACAAAAACAAATGCTTATTTTAATAGTTAATATACAAACCTTACACCAAAAAAAGTTTAAAGTTAAACGGCTTGCATACAATCAAATTAGTAATATATATACACCAATACACAAGCATTCATGCAGGTGTGTTATAATAACACCTACACGAATGCAAAATGTGTAAAGCTCTTCGCCGCTCAACAATTATACACACATAAATCAATTAAATAAACGCATTGCATCTTGCTTAATAAATTGCCAACTCAATAAATATCTAACAAATCAACTCAATTATATTAAAATAAATTCTTGTCCACCCACAAATATATACTTACTCTAATATGCAGATAATTGTGACCCAATCACTGCCAGACAATTCTTTATACTTGTATAGGATAACTATTGCAACAATAATCAACTTATAATCAAGCAATTTAATGCAACTGCCTAATTATACTCATAATACGCTGATTTAAATTCAGCCATAAATAATGTGACCAACTATCATAAGTAAAGAACACATAAATACCACAACGATGTTCAGTGTTGAAAACCACAAACATATCGTTATTGTCATTGTCAAATATATCTATCTTGGTGGTCAGACGTGTTTAGCCTTTGCTCCCTGTGTTTTTTATAATTCTTGCGATTTTATTTGCCTAAGTTGTGTAATTATTAGTGCGGTATTTTATTAGTGCTAACCTTGTAAGTACAACCGTAGAAGTAATACACTAACACTTTCATTAGTCAATTCTTAAACTAATATTCCTAATTTTTCACTTGCGCGTCTTTGGCGGCAAGTTTTTGCTTCTGTTTTGATTAACATTCCCACGCTCTCCCGCTCTCCCCGTAACGAAATTATATTTCTCTCTGAGTAAGTTGTGTAGTGCTGTTGTTGTAAACGTCACAGCTGTTGTTGTTTTGTTTACTTCGTTTGTGCTCGCTAGTTTTGCAGCTTTATTGTCGTACTTGCTTGCTTGCCTGTTTTCGGCGCTGTAACTGTTTCTTGCTCTCTCAAGAAATTATTTTGAGTACTCTCTCTTTCTTTTTGCTCTTCGTTGTCTCCTACATTTTAAAGGCATATTAATTTTCACAATCATGGTGTCGTGCTCAGCAGCAATTTGCTTAAGTTCTTCTGAACCCAATGCGGATTACATTGGTTGCTGGCTCTGTGATAATTTTTGTCACTTAAAATGCTGTGGCCTAACTGTGCGGGTTAGGGACGCCGTCCACGCCAATACTGGTCTCAGATGGTCGTGTGAAACGTGTCGTGTGGCTGAATCCGATTTACGGAAAATCCATAATAAAACCAAACTTGGGTTTTATAAGATACGCACAGCTTTCTCTAATCTCCAATCTGAATTTTTGGAGATGGAGGCCAAATTTAACGCCTTTACGGTTCCTAGCAAACCACCGGCTCCTTTAAGTGTTCCTACCAACCTACCTTCTTCTCAGGCTTCTTCTCCCGATCTTTTAAGCCTACTCTCCCCTATACCGTCTTGCTCTTCTAACGGCACAAAAAAAAAAGACTAGCAGCAAAGTTACCGCACCCAAACATCTTGCTCCTCCTCTTGTGCCTACTCCCATTACGAGCAATGACAACAATATAAAGGGAAATGTTCCCGCAATAATGCCTGCTACTAAGGCACAGAGTATAAAACCTCTGATTGCGATTAAACCCAAAAAATTGGTGTTTATCTCTCGTTTGGCGCCGGACACTACCATAGAAGATGTACAATCGTACATCCTAGCAAGGCTGCCTTTAAATAACTTTACAGTTGAAAAATTCAATTTCAAATTTAAGCGCGACATTTCTTCTTTCAAAATTAGTCTCCCAGCAGAACAGTTTAAAGACGTTTGCGCTACTTCCTTTTGGCCTCCTGACCTTATTGTTAAGGAGTTTACTCCTAAACAAAAAAGCCGAACTGCCGTTAACCTTCCCACGCTGGCCGTAACTTCGCCAAAAAACTCAAAAAATTCAAAGTCTTCAAAAAACTGAACTTTTCATTTCTTCATGCCTCTGAAAATGTTATTGGTCCAACAAAAAAACTTTCTTCTTTAATTCTATCCTATCAAAATGTTAGAGGTCTCTGTAGTAAAATCTCTAGTCTTTATCTTAATAGTCTTGCCTTTTCTTCCCAAATTATTGCTTTTACCGAAACCTGGTTAAAACCAGAGATTCTAAGCTCTGAAGTCTTTCCAGATAGGTATACAACATACAGGCTTGATCGACCTGACCGACGAGGTGGTGGAGTACTGATTGCAGTAGACTCCAACATTGAGTCGGACCTCTTACAACCGGAGTTTCAATTTAACATTGAACTAATTTGTGTAAAACTACACTTTCCCGGTTTTTTCATGTATATAACCTGCTCCTATATTCCGCCGTCATCGGAATTATCAGTCTACTTGCAACACTTGTCTGCAATTAAGACTATTTTTAACCTGCTATCAGACAGAGATCACTTCATAGTCCTGGGCGACTTTAATATCCCAGAATGTAATTGGACATCTAGTGCTGAAGGAAACTTCCTCTTGCCTTCCCGGCAACATGACCTATTTGACGGGTTGTTTGACATGTCTTTGTCGCAGGTCAATCATGTCAAAAACTCTCTGAACAGATTGCCTGATTTATGTTTCACCTCTGATCCTTCCAAGGTGATTGTAGACAGGGTACAACCCCTTTCCCTACCGGAAGATCCTTATCATCCTACTTTCGAAGTGAATTTCGACTTGGGTATTAGTATTGTGGATAAAAGTGAAAGGCCGCGTAATCGCGTGCGCTGCTTTAAGAAAGCAGACTTTGAAAATTTAAATTCTTTAATTTCTCATTGTGATTGGTCTGATTTCTATGCATCAACTGATATGTCAGTTGCAACTAATATCTTTTATAACACCCTAAACTCTGTTTTTGATATCTGTGTTCCGTTATTCTATCCGTTATGCTCAAGCAAACCCCCTTGGTTTACAAAAGAGCTGTCTCGCTTAAAAAACTTAAAGAGTAGCTTATTCAAGAAATATAAGCAAAGAAACGCACCGTTTGTCTTTTCCCGCTACCTAACTGCTCGGGCAAATTTTACCGTGCTTAACGCGAAATGTTATAAAAACTATTTGACCAGATGTAGGTTTCAGTTTTTTCAGAATCCTAAAAAGTTTTATAGTTTTGTTAACATGAAGCGTAGGTCAGCGGTCTTTCCTTCTAAACTTTCGTTTGATGACGCTGAGGCGGACACAGATCAGGCCATGGCCGATATGTTTGCTAAGTTTTTTTCAAACAACTTATTCTTCTTCTACGCCAAGCATTCATTCTTATCCATATAGTGTACCGAGCTCAAATGGCATCTTCACACCGTTACTGAACGAAAGTTCACTTTTTAAGGATCTTAGCTTAGTTAAACCAGTCTTTTCACCAGGTCCCGATGGTATCCCCGCCTGTGTACTTAGATATTGTGCCAATTCCTTATGTAAGCCATTGCTCAAATTATTTTCGCTGTCCTTAGACACCTCCTCCTTTCCTTCCATATGGAAGGAATCATTTATTATCCCTTTACTCAAAAAGGGCAGCAAGTCTGATGCAAGTAATTATAGAGGTATCTCTAAATTATCGGCTATACCTAAATTCTTCGAGAATGTTATAACTCCTCACTTGCAACATTTTAGCAGATCCGTTATATCCCCTTTTCAACACGGATTCGTAAAACGTCGTTCTACCACGACAAATTTGCTTGAGCTGACATCCTTTGTGGTAAAAGGATTTCAGAAAAATCTTCAAACCGATGTCATTTATACTGATTTCAGTAAGGCATTTGACTCAGTCAACCATTCTCTTCTTGCACATAAACTGAATCTTCTCGGTTTCTCACCAAAACTTCTTAGTTGGATTGTGAGCTATTTGGGTGACAGAACCCAACGAGTCCTCTTTAAGAATAATCTTTCTTACCCCGTTCATGCCACATCTGGTGTCCCCCAGGGAAGCCATTTAGGTCCCCTGCTTTTTACACTTTTCATCAATGACCTTCCAACGGTCATACTTAACTCCCGTACTCTCATGTATGCTGATGATGTCAAGCTCTGCTTTCAATTTAGAGGCGACTCCTGTCATTTACGCCTTCAATCTGACTTAAATTGTTTCTATTCTTGGTGTCGTGCAAATCTCCTTAATCTGAACAGCTCCAAATGCAAGCTGATGACATTCTCACGAGCCTGTCCAAAGTACGTATCTTACTCTCTTTGTGGTTGTACCTTAGAAAGAATTTCCCTGGTTGATGATCTAGGTGTCCGTTTGGACCGCAAACTCAAGTTTTGCGAACATATATCATCAATGGTTAATAAAGCTATGGGTGTGCTCGGCTTTATTAAGAGATGGTCTAAGGAGTTTGACGATCCTTACCTAACTAAGACTCTTTTCACCTCGCTTGTTCGTCCAATTCTAGAGTACGGATCATGTGTCTGGAGTCCTCAGTACACAGTTCACAAGGATCGCATTGAATCCGTACAGAAAAACTTTTTAATTTTTGCCTTGCGAGGCCTTAACTGGGATGTAAATTCAAGACTTCCTTCCTATCCTAGTAGACTTTTGTTACTAAATCTTCCTTCCCTAGCCAATCGTAGAACTATGCTTGGTGTTGTATTTATTTATAACCTTATACAAGGGGACATAGATAGTAACGACTTACTTAGTCGACTACACTTCTCTGTCCCTGGTAGAATCACCCGTAATTATCTTCCACTAAAACTTTCCAATTGTAACTCGAATTATGCCCTGCATGAGCCTTTCAGGGTATTATGTTCGGACTACAATAAACTATATTACATTGTTGCTAACAACAACAATAATTCTGTATCTTGCTTAAAAGTACAAATCCTTACCCACCTTTCTAGTAGCTAGTTAAATATATACTTATCTTCTTTCTAGTAACATTAGTACTTTTTAACTAACTGCATGTTTGAACATTCTAATCGCTATTTTGATTAGGCTTTGCTTACTAACACTAACTCTCCTGATCTGATTGGGTTTTTCTGGGTTTTCCCCAATCCTCTGCAACAAATGTTGGATCGGCTCTTTCATTTTTTTTTTATCCCAATGTCAACTCAACTCAATTAATTTCTTTTTCTTGCTTTTCTCACAGTTAAGATTTTACTTTTAACTTAAAATTATGAATTATAACTATTAACTGTTTTATTTTCTTTACTTTTACACAGTCGACTGACCTTAGTCCGACTATAAACTAATTAAATAAATAAATTTGCTACTCGCTACTCAATTACTCATTGCTACTCAATTAGGCTCATTTTAGACGATAAATAGGCAACATGAGACGCCGATAACTTGATGCATAGATCCTTGATCACTATCAAAGTTCTGCACACCCCCTTAAAAACTGCACAACTTGCAAATAAATTTTAAAATTTTTAAAATTGAAACAACTGCTACAACAACAGCAACAACAACAACACTCCTTGCCTCCACGTCAAACTAAAAAAAAAAAAAAAAAAAAAATATTTATTTATTAATTTTTTTTTTTTCTTTATCCTTCCTCTTCTTGGTTTTTTTTTTTTTTAAAAAAAAACCTATAAAAGCAAATACAAAAAATATTAAAAAAATAATTATTAAACAACCCGTTTCTTAACCACAAAAATTTTTTATCTAGTAAATTTTTAAAAAAATTTTCTGTTTGTTGGCGGTGTTTTCCCAAACCGAAAAAAAAATACAGCTCCCAGCCACCACTCCTACGAATAATCAAGTATACTCATCGTTACATATTATATAAGTCATAATATACTTACTGCCACTACACTAAGAAACCCTGTCTTTAATCTAATAATAATGTATACTTAATACACAATAGATGAACGAATTCATCTACAGCCACTACGCTGAACTTGCACAGCATTATCACTATAATTAACAATTAAAACGCTACCATGTATTCAAGAATACATATTAAATAAATTTATTTATTTACAGACATCGCGCTGGTGTATTTATTATGCAGCACAAACATAAACAAATAAGTACTATTGAATAAACCACATTCACAGTCACTATGATGAATTAACAACTCAGCTCTCATATCATATTATAAACCTACAAATATTCTAAATGAAATGATAATTCATTTGCAGACAAAATGCTAAATAAACATAATATATAGCATTACTGAAATACTACATTGTTAAATAAGAAACATACATCAAATGAAACTTATACATTCACTATGCTAAATTAACAATATAGCCCAAATTAAATATCAATGAGCAACAAACATATACATTCTAAATGAAATCGTATCTCATTTACTGACATTATGCTTAAATAACAAATATATAGCACAAGTATTACAAAGTAATATAATAACAAATAACAACACAAATAAAACTTCATTTGCGGCCACTACACTGAACTAGTAACTCAGCTCATACTACAATAGACTAATATATTAACACATGTACATATATCCTAAATGAAAACTACATTTCACTTACAGACATCACGCTGAAACAATCATACAGCACAACATAGATCAATAATGATAGATAACAATATAAATCTAAATGAAACACAACTCATTTACAGACACTACGCTAACTAACAATGCACCTTCTAATATGAGCATTAAACATACACTTTAATGAAAATACACTCATTAACAGATACCACACTGTATTAATAAACATACAGCACAAAACAACTCAATAACAAATAGTGTTTGTGGTGGCGGCAAGAAGTTCTTCCTTCTTGGGGGGATCGTAGATGGGGGTGAAAAGTGGCTGTGGAAATCTGAACTCCGACGCGAAAACAATTTGAAATAAAGACAATTCTGGGCGCGTGGTTTACACTTCACTTATATTTTTCAACTGATTTCTTTTATGTTACATATTTAGCTTAAGCCTAACTTAACATACTCTGGATAAAAGAGTACGAGAGCCCTTGGTGACTTCTCGCACTGTTTACGCCGAAATGCTGCCTACTTCTCGGCGGCTACATTTCGACGTAAACATCCCGCCCCCCTTGCAATACTATTGCAAATAGATGGGGCCGGGATCTTTATGGAGGCAGCTGAGGGGCCGCTGGAGGGGCTTGAGGGGCGCTGGCGGACTATGTCTTGAAGACACCGGAAAGTACCCAGCCGAACAGAGTGTTCTGGGCCAACGGTAGTCCACCGTGGGATGGAACCAGCCCTGGAAGGAGTACGTCTCCGTAGACGTCGGCCCCCAGAACAATGGAGACTCTGCTTGGCACATGGCACCGAGAGTCCGCCAGCGTAATGCCCGGATAGCTGGTTTGGAGCTCCTTATTTACCTTTTGTGCCGGAGTCCTGATTTGCACATCTTCCATCTTCAGAGTCACTAGGATGGAGAACTCTGGCGACGCCCTTGACCTAAACAAGGCGCGGCAAAACCCATTTTCGGCGGAAAGGCCAAAGGCCTGTGCCAATGAGGTGGGCATGCGGCTATATGGACTGCAAGCGTCCAGCAGCACGCGCACTTCGAAAATTTTGCCGTCCGTGTCCAGGTTTACTATGGCGGTCGGCATCATGCTGATCGCCACAGAAGGGGATGTCGCCAGGGACTCCGAAGGTGGAAGAGGCGGTACGGGTGGCAAGGTGGTCTGCTTCTCGGGTTGAGAGGTGAGTGGAAGGTGGAGAAGCGTGTGGTGGCCCTCGCCGCATGTGCGACAAGTGCCGCCACTGCGACATGAACCCTTGGAGTGTTCATGGGCAAGGCAGTTCGGGCAGTATTTGTTGATCAATACTGCCCGAAGACGCTTCTCCGCAGCCAGACGCAGGAATCGTTGGCACTTCTTGAGGGCGTGGACTCCTCTGCAGACTCGGCATCGAAAGGAGTTCACTCCTTTGGGCTTTGCTGGTGTGTGTGCCTTTGGTGGTGCCATCTCACTAATCTGGAAACAAGGTGGATACAAAATATATATATTATATGTGTATATATATGTAAATATAATATATATAAATTGGATATATATATATAACTTATATATATATATAACTTCGGAGGGGGCAAAGAGAAACTCGTCCGTATTTGCTTGCCAGCGTATACTTAGAGTCTTTGCTACGCTCGTTTCCTCTAGTTCGAGGAAATCGGTCAGATCGGAGTTTAAGTTCTTTCCATTGGAGGACGGACTGGAGGCGTTGAAAACAACGCAAACTTTCGTAATGTTGTAGTCGTTACTTGGAGAGACTGGCCTCATATGGCCTAAATCTAAATACTCCTGAATAATGGAGTCGTACTGCTCTTTTAAAGGAAAGTTCCTCTTTAAACGACATTCGTTCTTGAGAAACTGAGCGAGTACGATGGACCTTGAATGTCCTAATTCGAAGGTTTCAGGATTTTTTAATGGGAGAGTAACGACACATCTGCCCTCTTTGGAAGTAGTGGAAAGAAAGTTGTTTTCACACTCTGAATTACAAACTTTTACCAGCTTGGCTGGTGGATCTTCCGCAACCGGAAACTTGGTGAGAAGATCATCAAGCCTTTGTTCTGTGCTGATCTTGATCCTCGTTGTAAAGGAGGAAATGGTCGTAAGATTCGACTTGGATACTGGTCCAGTGAGGACCCAGCCGAATATGGTCTCTTGACCGAGCAAAGTTCCACAAACTTTGGATACAGAGCCACTCTTCATGATGGATGGGAGAATATCGGCTCCTAGGAGCACGTCTATCTGAGAGCTCTGGTGGAAATGCGGATCAGCGAGTTGGAGGTTTGGCAGGTCCTTCAAAAGATCCTTGGAAATTGAGTAGGATGGAAGGTTACCTGCCAATTGGGGAAGAACAAAGGCTTCAGTTTTTAGCTGTAACCTGGGAATGATCGGGGAGCCAATCTGGAAGTGGCACAACTTTTGTGGATTGGCTGAGATGGCTTGATTTAAGCCAGCTACTTGAACTTGCACGGCTTGGTAGGAGGGCTGTATGATGTTAAACATCCGTTCGGAAATGAACGTAGCCTCTGATCCTGGATCGATCAGTGCACGTGCCTTATAAGTCATGCCCAAATGGCAAACATTTATAAGAGCAGTGCCGAGAAGAACACCTTGTGTGTTCGCCGTGAAGTAATTCTGAATATTAGTCGTTGGAGAAGTGGACTGTATATTAGAATTGGGGGTTGGTGTAGAATCTGCTGAAGAGGGCGCAGTAGGAGGGGTGCCACGATGCAGGAGTGTATTGTGGCGACCCTTGCACGTGAAACAATTATGTTGACTCGTGCAGTCTTTAAGGATATGTCCTCTTGCAAAGCAGTTCAGACACAACTTCTGCTGTTTGATGAAATTGGACCTTTCATCAACAGCCATTTGGAGAAAGCGCGGACACAGACGTATAGGATGGTTTTCCTTTGAGCAAAGTTTGCAGGTTTGTGGTTTGCCTACAACCTTTGTCTCAAAAGAGTTGACCTTCCTCGTAGGAGGCTCTTTTCGAGCAGGTTTTGGACTTGTCTGTGCGCTTGTACTAGGTTGTACGTCCTCTATCGCTTCCAATGTGCGATAGCGCTCTGAAAGGAAATCGGACATTTCCTTCCACGACGGAATTTCAGCCTTGTTTTGTACAGACTGCTCCCAAAGTGACAACGTCAGCCTTGGGAGTTTAGACGAGCATAGGAAGACAAGAAGGCAATCCCAGTTCTCTGTGCTGATTTTGGAGTGGTCTAGAGCCGTTAAGCAACTTTGGATAGTGCTTTGAAGGACTTGGACGGCGGCTCCAGACTCGTGAGGAACTGACGGAAGGTTGAAAAGGAGTTTAAGTTGGCTGTTGACTAACAGCCTCTTATTTTCGAACCTGTCCGTCAAGTTCTTCCAAGCAGACGAGAAACCCTCATTCGTGAGAGGGGATTTGGATACGATTGCCTTCGCTTCTCCGCTGGTCTTCGCATTTAGATGGAATAATTTCTCGATCTGACTTAGGCCGGGATCGGAAATGTAGACCGCTGTGAAGAGATCACGGAAAGTTGGCCATTTAAGGTAATCACCGCTGAAAACTTCAGCATCGAAAGGTGGTGACCGGTAGCTTCGTGGGTGGAAGGCTACTTGTGCTGTTGCAGGTGCTGGAGTGGGAGCCGTTGCGGTCTCTATACTCTCATTTAACTGAGAGGCAGTTTCCTCGTATATGGAGTAGCAGTGGTCATACCGCATTTGCATGGCGATCTTGTCCGCAGCATTCGTCTCCGTTTGAGACAATGCGTTGGAACAGAGCTCATACTTGAGTTCTATGGCAGTCCATATGGAGCGAAGCTGCTCAAGACGCACTCTGTGAGTGTGAAGTGAGGATGTAGGAGAATTTTGAATCCTAGCTTCGAACTGCGTGAGCTTATCAGAAGCGTTAATGAACTCTTGGAGTGCCATTTTTATTGCCAGTGAGATCTGATGACCAACTGAACGAGTAACTGGAGGAGTGTGCACCGAAATTTTTGGCACCGGACTAACCTTAGATGTGGCCGGAGTTAAAACTTTCCGCAATGTGGCGGGAGAAGGTGTTCTACCAAGAAGGGAACTTGGAAGAGAGCTGGAGCGTCTGTGCTTAGTCGTGGGTACAACAAGGTGTTTCTTGGTGTCTTTACTGTCAATTGGCATAACAGGCTTTCAAAAAAGCGAGAAAAATGCAATTGACGCTGGTGACGGAAGCAGAAACGTGAAAGAGAAGAGCGTAGAAAATTGGACGAACAGAATTTTTGTTTAAAACACTAAACAAGAATATTAAACAAATCGATCGGAAACTTTATCGAATCTGGTTGAGCGTGGAATATGTTGGTAGATTACAAGGCAACACTTTTTGGAAAAACGTTGCAAAAAAAATAATATAAATATTATTTTATAAATATCGATATATTTTATTGAGTAATAATAATTATCGAGACAATTATTATACTCAGCGTGAAATGCTGAGAAAAGGACGCAATATAATTTATTTACAAATAATAAATTATATTGTAAAAATAAATAAATAATTATTTATTATTAGGATATATTTTCTCAGACGGAGGAAAATATATTCGATAATTTTTTGCAATGTTGCAGCGCTTTGTAATACCATAACACAGTGCACAATGAGACGATAAAGGAAAAATAAGTGACTTTAAAAGTCACGGTTGCCCACTAAGTGATATTTTAATATTTGAGCTAGTGCAGCCCTGGAACGATAACACTGAGTGAATAGAAAAAAGTGGCGGTCGGTCGATTGTGATCGAACTGCGATCACTAAGGCAAACTGCGATCACTAGGTGAAAAGGTAAACAAAGAAATAATAAAATATTTCTTTGTATTATTAAATACAGTTGTGCAATTAATTAAATGCTTTTTAAAATAGAATATGTGTGTTAGTTTAAGAATTTTAATATAAGAATATATGTATGTGTTAATATTATTTAAGTATTTGTGTGTGTTGTGCCGGTGCAGCCGAAATATTGCTGCCGGTCAAAATATATATATGTTAATAAATAAATTTAATAAATGTAAAAGGAATACAGTGTTATCTTTTTTTGGTGTTAGATTTGGAGGTACAATTGCCACTTGAGGTGAGGACCTTGGCAATGTACTAATGGGCAACGTAAGTATGTAATAAGTATGTGCATATATATTACACATATATTTAATTAATTTGGAGAATGTATGTACCTTTGTTCAAATGAAACGGGTAGGAGAAGGTACATACATATATGTGGCAGAGGTTTGTAAATAGGAATTAGACGGATAAACTGTGTGTAATTTGTGATTCGTATTTCCGTACATATATATGTATGGAAAACTTTCGGAGGAGGCAGTCGTCTGTAAGTAAGTATGTGCTTACTAATGTAGCAACATATGTACATACAGAGATGCCGGTGGCGCAAATTGCGAGGTTAGGAGAAAGAAGAAAAATCTTTCTCTTCACAAAGGAACAATTACACACAGTCCTCTGCCGCATAAAATAAGTAAATATTTAGTACTTATCTGTGGGGGATCCTGACGAGATGCCGATGATCGTGGTTCGAGCGGAGCGAGGGGATGAAAATCCAGCGACGTGGTGTCCAACTATGTATATAAATCCGGCTCGAAGGACCAATGATTGTGGTGGCGGCAAGAAGTTCTTCCTTCTTGGGGGGATCGTAGAGTTGGGGGTGAAATTGGCTGTGGAAAACTGAACTCCGACGCGAAAACAATTCGAAATAAAGAACAATTCGGGGCGCGTGGTATTCACTTCACTTATATTTTTCAACTGATTCTATGTACATGTTACATATTTAGCTTAAGCCTAACTTAACATACTCTGGATAAAAGAGTACGAGAGCCCTTGGTGACTTCTCGCACTGTTTACGCCGAAATGCTGCCTACTTCTCGGCGGCTACGTTTCGACGTAAACAAATAGAAATATACATAGTAAATGAAAATAATTTCATTTACAGTCACTATGCTGAGCGAGCAATAAAGCTCAGTATAATGACAAGAAATAACAAATACTTTTTGAAATAAAGTACTCCTCATTCAAAAGATATCACACTAAACATAGCTCAGTTAAAAAAAAAAATAATTAGTAGATCATGAAATATATCTCTACAGCTACTACGTTAAATAACAATGCAACTAAGTTAGCAAACAATTAAATGAACATATTAATGAAACTATATTTAATCAATTTCAAACATAACGCTGAACAATTCAGGTCAACATAATAATAAATAAATACATTTTTTTCATGGTAAGCAAACCAATATTGTCATCATGCTGAATCTACTCAACACAAATATAAATAACTTATTAAGAATTAATAATTAATTCTCAGTCAACTCTCCTTAAATAAGAATATTCAATAATTATCGCGATATCTGGGCAGTCAACGCCTAGCCCATAAATCAAACATTAACTCGACAAACTTATTTATTTAATAAATGTTTGTCAGACTTTGTCCATATATCTCGCAGATACACACTGCAATTCTATTATGGTCCCAATCTCCAGGGATTTTATAATAGATAATCTCCCTGCCCCTTTCCAATAATCGCTACCTGCATCTTGCAGCTCTGGCAGCTTTCTTCTTCTTCCCCTTTCTTTTCAGCAAGACGTAAATACATTGACTGGACCACCAGAAGCCCCAAGGTCGTCAATTAGGGATGACTGGCAGAGCATCCTGCGGCTGACTTCCAGCTGGAAGCTTCCCCAACTTTCATCATTTGAACCATCAACTTCTTCATCAGCAGTCAATTGGAGTGCCAGCAGGGCCACCTGCGGTTTACTATCCATTGCTGAAGCACCTCGTCTCTACTCGTATAGCAGCCAAAAGGAGTGTCAGCAGGGCCACCTGCGGCTTACTATCCATTGCTGAAGCATCTCGACTCTACTTGCATAGCAGCCAATAGGAGTGTCAGCAGGTCCACCTGCGGCCTACTATCCCTTGCTGAATCTCGCTCGAAATGCCAGCAGAGCCACCTGCGGCCTACTTCTTCCCTCTTGCTGGATTCACCTACACTCTTGGAATCTGACGTGACTCGCCTACCTACAACATCACACTGACGACTCCAATTGCCAGATGACCAGCCTCGCCCGCACCATGCGCTCCGTCCATTTTCCCGGAATATGAGGGTGGACAATTTAAATGTGACTTCCACGTTGGATCAAGGGACTTTGCCAAGCAAAGCCCTCCTTAGGTGCAACGTGGGAGTCAAATGAGCCGAATCTGTACCCCGCACATCTCTGGTTATGAGAATCGGCCTACCCGTCACTAGCTATGCTTGATTAGATTTAAGTTACAATAATAAATATTGTATAGTATGTAATTTTGTCTGGATTAAATTTCACACCATTTTCCCGTGCTCTTTTCATAACTAAATCAATCATTTTATCATGTTCATCCTTATTATCTGCGCAAATAGCAAGATCATCAAAATATACCATGACTCCAGGTAAATCACCAAAAATACTAATCATTTTCCGTTGAAACATTTCTGGCGCACAGTTTAGGCCAAATGGTACTCTATTGAATTTGAATCGTCCAAAAGGAGTCATAAAAGTTGTTAAGTCCGAGCTAAATTGATCTAATTCCATGCGCCACAATCCACTACTTAAGTCAAAGACCGAAAAGATTCGTTTACCCGATAATTTGACGTTAAGTCATCAATAGTAGGAATGAGAAAATGTTCTCGTTTAATGCATGCATTTAGCGGCTTCGGGTCCAAACAAATGCGAAGTTTACCATTTGGCTTTTCAATTATTTGCAAGTTATTCACCCAGTCAGTTGGATAGTCTACCCGTAAAATGATATCATGATATAATGAACTCGGTATCCGTTTCTTATAATGTAGCACTGGTTTTGCATCTTTAATTAACTGTATTTTGAAGCTTCCCGGGAATTTGTCTATTCCATTAAACACATCCTTGTATAACTCTATAGCAGAGTCTCTTTTTCTATCCTGGTCTTCTATACTATTCACATCTAATCGTTTGATTAATCCCAACATTTCACACGTTTCTAACCCAAGTATTGGTTCACAGCTATCAGCCACTATAACAAAGTTAATAGATCGTTCAGTTTTTAATTTTAAATCATAACAAGCAACTTTACTTTTCCATGAATATTAATTTTGTTACCATTATAATCAAAAACACAAAATTCATGTGGTTTAATATTAAACTTAAGATTTGTTGATTTTTTTGAGTCTTCAAGTAATTTTAATTGGACACAGTTTACATCAGATCCGCAATCAAGCTTAAACCTTACTGCCTTCTCTCCTATCTAATATTCTTTGGTCCACCGCTTATGTTTTAATCCTATAGAGTTTATTTTAAAATGATTCTTATTAAATTTTAATTTTTTGTTTTTCATTATTTTTCATTAAAATATTTTAAAAGCTCAATAACATTGAAAAGGGGCGGCGGCGATAGTCGGTTTTTTTAAGTTTTTGGTACGCAATTTATGTAATTAGAACTTCGTTTTCTTTCGTTGGTACACAACAGCAACTCCAAATCTAATTGTATTGTACATATGTATGTACATACATGCGTGAAATAATGTGTGTTGAAGTGGGATGCCAATACATACATGTGGATATGCAGACATATGGGCGTCCCACTCGCACATTCACAACTTTTAAAGGGCTTGTAGTGAAACGGTGGATCACACTATGTTGTTATTAAATTAAAGCATTTATTTCGTATGCGTAAATGATAAGCGTGACAATTCAGTTGTTGTCTGCGTATATTTTTGTGTAACGGCGAATATCGCCGCGGAACTATCGTCTGCTTACGATGGTGCCGGGCTGCCAGATCGGGCTCATGTCGATGAGGCTGCGTCGCCACAGGCTGTTATGTTCTAACATTCTAATTGCAAAATATTGAGATCAAAACAAAATAACAATATCCAATAAGAATCATATTGAACTTGCAAAGTCATAACAGACAAAATACGGAAAGAGTGACGGCATTGAAGAACGCATTGTTTACTTTTGGCTCGCGTCTTTTTGATGCGTGCTAAATATAATAAAAATAGTAAACTTAATTAATTAATAATTAATATTATTTGTAACTATTATAATTTTATTGCACAATATAGTGTGAAAACAAAAAAAGGAAAAACTATTTTTTATTGAAATTTAATTTGTTTAAAGCGGCTTGACTGTAACTTTTCTTTTAGTTTATTAGAATAAAATAAATAAACAAAATAATAAATAATTATTAAATGAAAATTCGCACCCGCCCTCAAACCGGGAGTTGAACACACACACTCTCTCACAGTCTTTTTAATTTGCCGTCCGCCACTCTAACCACTCGGCCACCTCCTCACTCCTTGGCCCATCGGCAAAGCTGCATTGTGAACCAATTCTGTTACCATACAATGCAAATAAAAAGTTTAAAATGCTGTGTGTCTGACGCCAGATTTGAACTTCGGTATGCTTGCGTAAATAAGGTCTGCTTAAGTATATATGTTCAAAGTTTAATTCGTATCATATCTCACTTATTAATAGTACGATTTAAATGAAATTTTCACATAACGCCCGTGGCAAGGTATTTGTCATGTAAGATATACAACTCTGGTTGTTGAGCTAATATTGTAGTTTTTAAATAGTTATTACTGATTTACAGAGGCGGTAAGGGGCGTGTCCAAATTTTACAAAAACTTTGAGACACTGCAATATATACGTATGTTGTCGCAAAATTTGATGACTCTAGCTCTTATAGTTTCTGAGATCCAGGTGTTCATACAGACAGACAGACGGACAGACGGAAAGACGGGCAGACGGACAGACAGACATGGCTCAATCGACTCGGCTACTGATACTGATTCAGAATATATATATAGTTTATGGGGTCGGAGATGCCTCCTTCTGCCTGTTACGCAAATTTCCGTTCCGACAAACACAATAGACCATGAATTTTTTTAAAATCAATAGACCATGAATTTTTTTAAAATCCATGGCCTAAAAAGATTTATATCGTAATAAACATTAATTCACAGCCATCTCTTCTTAAAAAAAATTATTCAACAATTACCGCAATAAGCTGGCAGCCAACACCTAGCCTTTAAATCAAACATTATCTCGACAAACTTTATTTAATAAATGTTTGTCAGACATTGTCCATATATCTCGCAGATACACACTGCAATTCTACTAAGATCCCAATCCCAGGGATATTCAATAGATAATCTCCCTGCCCCTTTCCAATAATCGCTACCTGCATCTTGCAGCTCTGTCAACACTCTCCTTCTTCCTTTTCTTTCAGCAGACGCAGCACATATTGACTGGACCACCAGAAGCCTAAGGTCGTCAACTAGTGATTGCCAGCAGTGCCACCTGCGATCGACATGCCAGCTGGGAGCATCCCCAACTCTACTATCATCTGGACCACCAAGTTCATCATCAGCAGCCAATCGGAATACCAGCAGGGCCACCTGCGGCCGACAATCCAGCTGAGGCATCAACTCTACACTACCTGGATGATCATCATCATCAGCAGCCATTGTCTACCACTCGGAATGCCAGCAGAGCCACCTGCGGCCTACTTCTCTCTCGCTGGATTCATCTTTCATCACTCCTGGAACGCCTTGCCACAACACGCGGAGGACTCCAACAGTCAGCTTTGCTGACCAGCCAACGCCGCATTATGCGAATTTGCTACATCCTCCTGGAAAATGAGGGCGGACAGCTCGGATGTGCACTCTCGCGTAGTGTCAAGGGGCTTTGCAAAAGCAAAGCCTTCCTTAGGCACAACGTGACAGGCAATTACGCTGAGTTTGTACCCCTCATATCTCGAACTATGAGGATGTGGTTTCCTCGCCATAGATTTAATTTAGTTTTAAAAACAAATGTATTAGTTCTTAAGTTAGGGCCCCGCTATAAAGCAGTTAACACGAATTGGAAGATGCTTGCATCAACAATAAAATAGTAACCACGGTCCGGCTTTCTGAAATTTCATTCACGAATGCAAAATGTGTAAAGCTCTTCGCCGCTCAACAATTATACACACATTAATCAATAAACTCATTGCATCTTGCTTAATAAATTGCCAACTCAATAAATATCTAACAAATCAACTCAATTATATTAAAATAAATTCTTCTCCACCCACAAATATATACTAACTCTAATATGCAGATAATTGTGACCCAATCACTGCCAGACAATTCCCTATACCTGTATAGGATAAAAATATATAACAATGATAATCAATTGGTAGTCAAATAACCACAATGCAATTGCCTAATTAAGCAATGGCATTATTATGATTATAATTAATAACTGATAATATGTTGATTTAAATTCAGCCATAATTAATGTGACCAACTTTCGCAAGTTAAACATGCTAATGCAGGAAAGAAAGATACAATACAAAGAACTTAATTGCGTTACACGATTGTAAACTTTGTTTATAAATTAGTGCTGCAAACTTTCTTTTCAATTTTCGCCACAATCTACTTAACCCCTTTTATTCACACCATTGTCCAAATGAGCTCCAATCCGTATAAACCCCTTACGTTGGTTGAGATGCTCAGGGCAATAATGGATAATAAAGGAGCGCAATGTGACTTCTCCAATACTGCCACGGCACTTGTTGACCCTCCACCTCCTTCGTGCCCCAAGCGCAAAATGATACTCAATACCCCTAAATGTGAAACTACAACGCGTCCTCTAAGCCAGCGTAAGAAACTGCGAGGGCAATTGTCCATCAAAGATATGTTCCAAGCAACAACAGATACTTCTTCTAGCAATGTAAATAGCATTGATGAATAAGCTGAATTCATTCGGCCACTACTAAAGCCAATACAACGCAATATTGAAACAACTGTCAACAACAGTAACTATGATATGACGCTATCTGATTGCACAAATAGTGCACTACTTCATATCCAAAGCAATATACCGCCTCCTTTGAGAGAAAGCTCAGACAAAGTCACTATTTTATCAGACATCATAATACGTAGTCCGACTATCACTCCAGCTCAAAAAGCTTCCTCCCCTGAACCTGAACAGGCTTAAGCCAACAATAAATCTGAAGAAGATGCTATACCTACACTGCCTAACACAGATACTATTGTTAGTGAAACCAGTCTGGAGCCAGTCCTAGTCCCAATTAAAGATTTTAATACTGTAAACAAAGTCCTTAATTACTTGATTAAGGATTCTTACACTGCCTATTCTGTAAGGAAAGGATACATTGTTAGCTGTAAAGATACTCTCTCTTACAATAAGCTATTCCAATACCTTTGTACAAATCAAAGTAAACAATATAAACTACCTGCTACAAACAATTCGCACCCGCGAATATTAGTCCGAAAGTTAAATAAAACTACTCCTCCTTTTTGGACACTGAAACAATTAACAAAGCTTGGATATGATATAGCTAATGTACATATTCTCAGAAACGTTCACAGTAAGATACGACGTACTATCTTTGAAATAAAGTTAGACATTTATGACGACGCAATTGCGAAATCCATGACAAAACTAAAAGTCTTAGGAAATCATACAATCTCCATTCAAATTTGGAATCCTCCCACTACACCTTTAATGGAACATCTTAGGCCAGCCGTGTTGGTCAAAGATTGCTTGCAAGACGCAATGTCACCTTTAAACAAACTTGACCATTTGACTAAACCGTTACTACGCTACAGCAGTACTAAGAACACATCCACTACTCTAATTATTATTAGTAATAAGAACTGCAATCAAAATAAAATCGATTCAATTACTGAACTTACTAAAACAATACAAAGTATAGTTCAATCAGTTAAAAAATTAAAATCTAAATAAATCATTTACAGACATTATCAAATATACAGCACAATTATTACAAAGTAATATAATAGCAAATAACAAATTAAATGAAACTTCATTTACAGCTACTGCACTGAGCTAGTAACTTTGCTCATACTACAATATACTAATATATTAACACATGTACATTCATCATAAATGAAAACTTCACTTTATTTACAGACATTACGTTGAAAGATAACAACACATTATAACACAGATACAATATAACAATAAGTAATAACAACTAAACATTAAATGATACATCATTTACAGTCACTACGCTGAACCAGCAATACAGCAATAATATACTATAATATATCAACTAATACCAACAAATATACAATCAAATGAAATCATATTTCATTTGCAGACACAAAAGCTGAATAATATTAATACAGCATATCTATAGATATACCGTAATAATAAACAATAAATGCGTACCTCATTTACAGTCATCCCACTATACCAACAGTACAATATACTACAAATATAAATACTATTATACATCAAGCATAAACACATACATTAAATTAAATGAAGTTACATCTCATTTTCAGACAATACACTGAATTACAACAGTATAGCACAAACACAAAAGTAATTATATACCAAATGAAACATCATTTACAGTCACTATGCTGAACTAACATTTCAGCTCTTACAAAAATACATCAATACACATTAATAAATGTACATACATCCTAAATGAAAACTACATTTCAATTACAGACATCACGCTGAAACAATCACACAGCACAACATAGATCAATATTAATAAATAACAATATAAATCTAAATGAAATACAACTCATTTACAGACACTACGCTAATTAACAATACATCTTGCAATAATGAACAAAAAACACACACTTTTAATGAAATTACACTTATTAACAGATATCACGCTGTACTAATATATACAGCTTAAACAGCACAATAACAAATAGAAATATGAAATAAATGAAATAACTTCATTTACAGTCACTATGCTGAGCGAGCAATAAAGCTCAGTATAATAATAAGAAATAACAAATACATTTTTAATGAAAGTACTCCTCATTCACAGACATCACATTGAACTAAACATAGCTCAGTTATAATAATGAATAACAAGTAAATCATGAAATATATAATTTACAACTACTACGTTAAATAACAATGTAACTCATACTAAGTTAGTAAACAATTAAATGAACACATTAATAAAACTATATTTCATTATTTCAGTCGTAACGCTGAACAATTCAAGTCAACATAATAATACATAAATAAATTTTATACATGGCAAACAAACCACTACTGTCATCATGCTGAACCAACTCATCACAAATATAATAATTCATCATGAATTAATAATTAATTCACAACCCAGCCAACTCCTTAAATAAGAATTATAACGATAACTCGGCAGCCAGCACTTAGCCTATAAATCAGACATCATAACACTACAAGCTTTATTAATAAATGCTTGTCAGACATTGTCCATATATCTCGCAGATACACACTGCAATTCTATTAGATCCCAATCCCAGGGATATTATAATAGATAATCTCACTGCCCCTTTCCAATAATCGCTACCTGCATCTTGCAGCTCTCTTACTCTACTTCTTCTACTTTCTTTTCAGCAAGACGTAGACATATTGACTGGACTACCAGAAGCCCCAAGGTCGTCAATGAGGGATGGCTGGCAGAGCATCCTGCGGCCGACTTCCAGCTGGAAGCTTCCCCAACTCTCATCATTTGGACCATCAACTTCTTCATCAGCAGCCAATTGGAGTGCCAGCAGGGCCACCTGCGGCTTACCATCCATTGCTGAAGCATCTCGTCCCTAATACAGCAGCCATTTGGAGTGTCAGCAGGGCCACCTGCGGCTTACTATCCATTGCTGAAGCATCTCGACTCTACTTGCATAGCAGCCAATAGGAGTGTCAGCAGGGCCACCTGCGGCCTACTATCCTTTGCTGAATCTCGCCGTCTTAACGTGTACTACCTGGATGATCGACATCATTGCAGCAATTAATCAACCGAAATGCCAGCAGAGCCACCTGCGGCCTACTTCTTCCCTCTTGCTGGATTCACCTACACTCTTGGAATCTGACGTGACTCGCCTACCTACAACATTACACTATCGACTCCAATTGCCAGATGACCAGCCTCGCCCGCACCATGCGCTCCGTCCATTTTCCCAGAATATGAGGGTGGACAATTTGGATGTGTCTTCCGCGTTGGATCAAGGGACTTTGCCAAGCAAAGCCCTCCTTAGGTGCAACGCGGGAGGCAAATGACCCGAATCTGTACCCCTCACATCTCTGGTTACGAGAATCGGACCACCCGTTACTAGCTAAGGCTAGATTAGATATAAGTTTACAATTTATATTGTATAGTATGTAAGTTAGTGCCCCCGCTGTAAAAAGCTATTAATACGATTCTAAAGATGTTTACATCAAAGAATAAATAGTAACCTCCGTCCGGATTTTCAGCCAACGCATACAATCAAGTAAGTAATATATATACACCAAGACACAAGCATTCATGCAGGTGTGTTATAATAACACCTACACAATGCAAAATGTGTAAAGCTCTTCGCCGCTCAACAATTATACACACATTAATCAATAAACTCATTGCATCTTGCTTAATAAATTGCCAACTCAATAAATATCTAACAAATCAACTCAATTATATTAAAATAAATTCTTCTCCACCCACAAATATATACTAACTCTAATATGCAGATAATTGTGACCCAATCACTGCCAGACAATTCCCTATACCTGTATAGGATAAAAATATATAACAATGATAATCAATTGGTAGTCAAATAACCACAATGCAATTGCCTAATTATACCAATGGCATTATTATGATTATAATTAATAACTGATAATATGTTGATTTAAATTCAGCCATAATTAATGTGACCAACTTTCGCAAGTTAAACATGCTAATGCAGGAAAGAAAGATACAATACAAAGAACTTAATTGCGTTACACGATTGTAAACTTTGTTTATAAATTAGTGCTGCAAACTTTCTTTTCAATTTTCGCCACAATCTACTTAACCCCTTTTATTCACACCATTGTCCAAATGAGCTCCAATCCGTATAAACCCCTTACGTTGGTTGAGATGCTCAGGGCAATAATGGATAATAAAGGAGCGCAATGTGACTTCTCCAATACTGCCACGGCACTTGTTGACCCTCCACCTCCTTCGTGCCCCAAGCGCAAAATGATACTCAATACCCCTAAATGTGAAACTACAACGCGTCCTTTAAGCCAGCGTAAGAAACTGCGAGGGCAATTGTCCATCAAAGATATGTTCCAAGCAACAACAGATACTTCTTCTAGCAATGTAAATAGCATTGATGAATAAGCTGAATTCATTCGGCCACTACTAAAGCCAATACAACGCAATATTGAAACAACTGTCAACAACAGTAACTATGATATGACGCTATCTGATTGCACAAATAGTGCACTACTTCATATCCAAAGCAATATACCGCCCCCTTTGAGAGAAAGCTCAGACAAAGTCACTATTTTATCAGACATCATAATACGTAGTCCGACTATCACTCCAGCTCAAAAAGCTTCCTCCCCTTGAACCTGAACAGGCTTAAGCCAACAATAAATCTGAAGAAGATGCTATACCTACACTGCCTAACACAGATACTATTGTTAGTGAAACCAGTCTGGAGCCAGTCCTAGTCCCAATTAAAGATTTTAATACTGTAAACAAAGTCCTTAATTACTTGATTAAGGATTCTTACACTGCCTATTCTGTAAGGAAAGGATACATTGTTAGCTGTAAAGATACTCTCTCTTACAATAAGCTATTCCAATACCTTTGTACAAATCAAAGTAAACAATATAAACTACCTGCTACAAACAATTCGCACCCGCGAATATTAGTCCGAAAGTTAAATAAAACTACTCCTCCTTTTTGGACACTGAAACAATTAACAAAGCTTGGATATGATATAGCTAATGTACATATTCTCAGAAACGTTCACAGTAAGATACGACGTACTATCTTTGAAATAAAGTTAGACATTTATGACGACGCAATTGCGAAATCCATGACAAAACTAAAAGTCTTAGGAAATCATACAATCTCCATTCAAATTTGGAATCCTCCCACTACACCTTTAATGGAACATCTTAGGCCAGCCGTGTTGGTCAAAGATTGCTTGCAAGACGCAATGTCACCTTTAAACAAACTTGACCATTTGACTAAACCGTTACTACGCTACAGCAGTACTAAGAACACACCCACTACTCTAATTATTAATAGTAATAAGAACTGCAATCAAAATAAAATCGATTCAATTACTGAACTTACTAAAACAATACAAAGTATAGTTCAATCAGTTAAAAAATTAAAATCTAAATAAATCATTTACAGACATTATCAAATATACAGCACAATTATTACAAAGTAATATAATAGCAAATAACAAATTAAATGAAACTTCATTTACAGCTACTGCACTGAGCTAGTAACTTTGCTCATACTACAATATACTAATATATTAACACATGTACATTCATCATAAATGAAAACTTCACTTTATTTACAGACATTACGTTGAAAGATAACAACACATTATAACACAGATACAATATAACAATAAGTAATAACAACTAAACATTAAATGATACATCATTTACAGTCACTACGCTGAACCAGCAATACAGCAATAATATACTATAATATATCAACTAATACCAACAAATATACAATCAAATGAAATCATATTTCATTTGCAGACATCAAAAGCTGAATAATATTAATACAGCATATCTATAGATATACCGTAATAATAAACAATAAATGCGTACCTCATTTACAGTCATCCCACTATACCAACAGTACAATATACTACAAATATAAATACTATTATACATCAAGCATAAACACATACATTAAATTAAATGAAGTTACATCTCATTTTCAGACAATACACTGAATTACAACAGTATAGCACAAACACAAAAGTAATTATATACCAAATGAAACATCATTTACAGTCACTATGCTGAACTAACATTTCAGCTCTTACAAAAATACATCAATACACATTAATAAATGTACATACATCCTAAATGAAAACTACATTTCAATTACAGACATCACGCTGAAACAATCACACAGCACAACATAGATCAATATTAATAAATAACAATATAAATCTAAATGAAATACAACTCATTTACAGACACTACGCTAATTAACAATACATCTTGCAATAATGAACAAAAAACACACACTTTTATGAAATTACACTTATTAACAGATATCACGCTGTACTAATATATACAGCTTAAACAGCACAATAACAAATAGAAATATGAAATAAATGAAATAACTTCATTTACAGTCACTATGCTGAGCGAGCAATAAAGCTCAGTATAATAATAAGAAATAACAAATACATTTTTAATGAAAGTACTCCTCATTCACAGACATCACATTGAACTAAACATAGCTCAGTTATAATAATGAATAACAAGTAAATCATGAAATATATAATTTACAACTACTACGTTAAATAACAATGTAACTCATACTAAGTTAGTAAACAATTAAATGAACACATTAATAAAACTATATTTCATTATTTCAGTCGTAACGCTGAACAATTCAAGTCAACATAATAATACATAAATAAATTTTATACATGGCAAACAAACCACTACTGTCATCATGCTGAACCAACTCATCACAAATATAATAATTCATCATGAATTAATAATTAATTCACAACCCAGCCAACTCCTTAAATAAGAATTATAACGATAACTCGGCAGCCAGCACTTAGCCTATAAATCAGACATCATAACACTACAAGCTTTATTAATAAATGCTTGTCAGACATTGTCCATATATCTCGCAGATACACACTGCAATTCTATTAGATCCCAATCCCAGGGATATTATAATAGATAATCTCACTGCCCCTTTCCAATAATCGCTACCTGCATCTTGCAGCTCTCTTACTCTACTTCTTCTACTTTCTTTTCAGCAAGACGTAGACATATTGACTGGACTACCAGAAGCCCCAAGGTCGTCAATGAGGGATGGCTGGCAGAGCATCCTGCGGCCGACTTCCAGCTGGAAGCTTCCCCAACTCTCATCATTTGGACCATCAACTTCTTCATCAGCAGCCAATTGGAGTGCCAGCAGGGCCACCTGCGGCTTACCATCCATTGCTGAAGCATCTCGTCCCTAATACAGCAGCCATTTGGAGTGTCAGCAGGGCCACCTGCGGCTTACTATCCATTGCTGAAGCATCTCGACTCTACTTGCATAGCAGCCAATAGGAGTGTCAGCAGGGCCACCTGCGGCCTACTATCCTTTGCTGAATCTCGCCGTCTTAACGTGTACTACCTGGATGATCGACATCATTGCAGCAATTAATCAACCGAAATGCCAGCAGAGCCACCTGCGGCCTACTTCTTCCCTCTTGCTGGATTCACCTACACTCTTGGAATCTGACGTGACTCGCCTACCTACAACATTACACTATCGACTCCAATTGCCAGATGACCAGCCTCGCCCGCACCATGCGCTCCGTCCATTTTCCCAGAATATGAGGGTGGACAATTTGGATGTGTCTTCCGCGTTGGATCAAGGGACTTTGCCAAGCAAAGCCCTCCTTAGGTGCAACGCGGGAGGCAAATGACCCGAATCTGTACCCCTCACATCTCTGGTTACGAGAATCGGACCACCCGTTACTAGCTAAGGCTAGATTAGATATAAGTTTACAATTTATATTGTATAGTATGTAAGTTAGTGCCCCCGCTGTAAAAAGCTATTAATACGATTCTAAAGATGTTTACATCAAAGAATAAATAGTAACCTCCGTCCGGATTTTCAGCCAACGCATACAATCAAGTAAGTAATATATATACACCAAGACACAAGCATTCATGCAGGTGTGTTATAATAACACCTACACAATGCAAAATGTGTAAAGCTCTTCGCCGCTCAACAATTATACACACATTAATCAATAAACTCATTGCATCTTGCTTAATAAATTGCCAACTCAATAAATATCTAACAAATCAACTCAATTATATCAAAATAAATTCTTGTCCACCCACACATATATACTTACTCTAATATGCAGATAATTGTGACCCAATCACTGCCAGACAATTCTTTATACTTGTATAGGATAACTATTGCAACAATAATCAACTTATAATCAAGCAATTTAATGCAACTGCCTAATTATACTCATAATACGCTGATTTAAATTCAGCCATAAATAATGTGACCAACTATCATAAGTAAAGAACACATAAATACCACAACGATGTTCAGTGTTGAAAACCACAAACATATCGTTATTTGCTACTCGCTACTCAATTACTCATTTTAGCCGATAAATAGGCAACATGAGACGCCGATAACTTGTGCATAGATCCTTGATCACTATCAAAGTTCTGCACACACTTAAAAACTGCACAACTTGCAAATAAATTTTAAAATTTTTAAAATTGAAACAACTGCTACAACAACAGCAACAACAACAACACTCCTTGCCTCCACGTCAAACTGAGAGGAGAAAAAGAAGACAGTAAAGGCTTCAACACAACTTGATGCCTATACAGCCTCAAGCTGCCACAAGGCTTGGCAGCTTAATACAAAACCTGCAACAGGACCTAGACCAAATAGTCAACAAAGCACTATGCAACAACGCAGTGCCTTAGCACCAGAAATCGTCTACACCGTAAATTTTAACAACACATTCCAGTTGCTTGCCGATGTTCTCGCAAGCCGAAGAAACGTACAGTTCCCAGCCACCACTCCTACGAATAACACAGCCCCACAAAAAATAAAAAGTTTCATGATCTGGGTAAGCGGCATATGCAGTTATATGTATTTTGGGTCGCTGAATTCGAATCAGGTCAGCATTTTGCCATCACGTCTGGATTTCGACATAACCTCACAAAACTGAAAAACCTTAAAATATCCCCCAAAAGATATAAAATCCTGATCTGAGCATGCGGTATATGTGTTAACATGTATTTTGTCCTTGTTAGTCCGAATCCGATGTCAAAATGTACGTATCACATCTGGGTTTCGACTTAACCTCAAAAAACTCGAAAAATTTTTGAAGCCAAAAAAAATAATGGGGGGTCATGATCGGGTCATGCGATATATGTTTCTATATGTTTTTAGACCTTCCGAATCCGAATCCAATGTCAAAACCAGCCAATCACGTCTGTATTTTAACATTACCCAAAATTTTTTTGAAAAACTTCCAAAATTTTTATTTTTTTTGATAATTTATTACTGCATTTGTGCAAATATGTAGAATCACGTGTTTAATTTATGTTTTTTATCAGTTAAAATACAGTTTTGAAGCAAAAAATCATTACTCATATGAATCTATTCCGAATACTGATAAAAAATCCTCAAGAGGGGATATACCAAAAGAAAATTTTTTTTTATGTTTCATTTGAATACACCATAGGTTAGGTTATATCGGCAGGCCCCCAAGTGGGGGCCTCACATAGATCAGTATGATCCTTAGTGTTGCCGGATAAGTGATGGAGGCTGTTAATTTCGATTTAATTATCCCAGTCTAGTGTGCTGGTTAGTTTGGCAAAAGCCAGGAGTTTTTGGGGTGCCAGGCCCGCTGCTTCTTCCAGTGATGCAAGCAGTGGGCTTCCAAGGCATTTCGCTCTCGAGGTCATGAGTGCGGGGCAGTCGCAGATGAGGTGCTCCAGAGTTTCTTTTACTTCTGGTACCTTACATTTCCTGCATTCTTCATTGTCGGTAATGCCCAACTTCTTAGCATGCGTTGCGGTCAGGCAGTGACCCGTGAGTATACCCATCATTGTTCTGCAGTCTCTTCTCGGGAGCTGAATGACATATTGGGCCAATTTCGCATTTGTATGTTTGCACATAGTGCGGGCTATCTTGCAGTTTGTTGTTCTGTGCCACCTTCTTCCTGCTATTAATGCAGCGCTTTCTTCTAAGCTGTGGCTTATCGATCGTAGTGGTGTCTTCAGGTCTTCAACTGTCAGTTGTCTAGATTCGGCACCTTCCTTTGCTAGCCTATCTGCCATCTCGTTTCCGTCAATGCCCTGGTGGCTGGGAACCCAAAAGATGCGCACCTTCGAACGGCTGCTTAATGCATCTAATGCTTCTCTGCTTGCCAGTACACTTTCGGAGCTGATGACATAGGATTGCATAGATTTGATAGCCGCCTGACTGTCGACAAAGATGTTGACCCGATTCTTGTTGAGTGTTGTCGCAACTTCTGCAGCCTTCTTTATAGCGAAGACCTCCGCTTGGAAGATGCTGCAGTAGTCCGGCAACTTATACGACACTTGAATGGGCGGGTCTGCACAGTAGACCGCGGCGCCCACGCCGGTTTCCATTTTGGATCCGTCCGTAAATAGCTTTGTTGCGTTTTCGTCCATGCCGATTTTCCAATCTTCATGTCCCATTAGAGCGGGCGTTCTTGAGAAGTTGTTTATTGGGGTCACATAGTCCGTGCTATTGAGTAACTCTCCTCCTACTTCACTGTGCCCATAATTTGCGAGGGCCATATTTCCTGTAGCACAGAGACGTTGCGCTGTCTTTTGTGCTAGTAGTTTGGCCTGTATGTCAATGGGGAGAACTCCAAGTATCACTTCCAAGGCCTTTGTTGGAGTAGATCTCAGTGCCCCAGTAATGCACATCAGTGCACGTCTTTGTACCCTTTCCATTGTTAGGAGGTATGTGGATTTTTTTTGTGGCCTTCCACCATACTAGGACACCGTAGAGTAGTATTGGACGAACAATTGAGATGAAGATCCAGTGCATCAGTTTGGGAGACACACCCCACGTGCTACTTAGCATCTTTTGCGATGCGTATAGTGCACATGTGGCTTTCTTCACCCTTTCCTCCACATTGGTTTTCCATCTCAACTTACTGTCCAGTACTATTCCTAGATACTTCACGCTCTTTTTTGGCTCGAGCATGGCACCGTTTATAGATGGCGGAGTCCATTGCGGTATCTTGTATCTCTTGGTAAAGAGAATTAGATCCGTCTTGTCCGCATTGATACTGAGTCCGACATCCATAGCCCACTTCAGTACCTCTTTAAGCGTATTGTCCATGACGGAGCTGATCGTCATTGGACATTTGCCCACGATAATTATGGCTATGTCGTCTGCATAGGCAGTTATCTTTGGGGCTTTCCGTTTAAATTTCCTTAAGACGTCGTTTACCACCAGGTTCCACAACAGCGGCGACAGCACTCCGCCTTGTGGCGTGCCTCTGTGCGCTGCCTTGGTTATGGTGGTGGTTCCCCATTCGGCTCTTACTCTTCTGCAGCTCAATAGATTTCCTATCCAAGAGTTTACAGCCTCGTGGGTTTCTGTAGCTCTCAGGCTTCGCATGATCGCTTCCGTGGATACATTGTTGAATGCACCTGAGATATCCAGGAACGCTCCTAAGGCAAATTCCTTGTGGTGTAGGGCCTTTTCGATGGTGACTACTAGGGAGTGTAGCGCTGTTTCCACCGATTTGCCTTTTGTGTAGGCGTGTTGATTAGATTCTACGAGTCGGTTCGTGCCTCCTCTTATGTGTAGATCTAGAAGTTTTTCGAAGGTTTTAAGCAGGAAAGAGGTGAGACTTATCGGTCTGTAGTCTTTCGGCTGCATGTGACTGCATTTTCCTGCTTTCGGCAGGAACACAACACGTGCTGTCCTCCAGGGTACAGGTACATATCCCTGCCCCAGACATGCTTTGAATATTGATTCCAGCCATGGAGTGACCTTTTCTTTGGTCTTCTGCAGCATGGCTGGTATTATACCATCCAGCCCAGGGGATTTGTAGCTCTCAAAGGAGTCTATGGCCCACTGGATTTTGTCTGGTGTGAGTATATTCCCAGGTACGTCGGACACTGGGTTCGTGTGCACCGATTGTTGTGAATCGAGTGCCTCTGTGCATCCGGGGAAGTGCTCGCTTAGAAGGGCATTAGTCGCTTCCCTGCTGCTACTCGTCCATTGGCCATCGCTAGTTCTTAGTTGGCTCTGTATTGCCGGTTGGCTCGACAGAAGCTTCCTAAGTCTGGCGGTTTCCGTGACCTTCTCAATACCAGAGCAGAAGGATCTCCATGAGTTCCTTTTTGCTGTCTGGACCTTTTTCTTAAAGTCACGGAGCCTTATCTTGTATTCGTCCCATACAATATCTTCGTTTGCTTGTTTGGCTAGTTTGAAGATTTCTTGTAGGTCGGTGCGTTGTGCCTTCAATTGAGGGTTCCACCAGGGTGGCCTGTGTTTCCTTCTTGTTATTGAGGTCTTACATGCTGCGTTGAAAGCTGAGGTTAGGTGATGACAGAGAGTCTTCACGGACTTCTCAATGTCCACCGTTGATGAGATTGTTAGTGGGGATGGGAGTGTCCTTGTCACTTTGGTCTTAAACATATCCCAGTTGGTGTTCCTGGGATTTTTGTAAAGACTTTTTGTCACTGTGCACTCAAATTGAACTTCGAACTGGATATACCTATGGTCAGAGAAGGAAGGTTTGCTGAGAACCCTCCATTCCGTGACTTCGGTATTTGTTCCAGACGCGAGTGTTAGATCTATAACGCTAGAAGAGGTGGGACCTACGTAGGTGGGTTCCTCTCCCCTGTTAGCGATCTTAATATTGTATTTTAAAATGAAGTCTAAAAGTGACTCACCTCTATTATTCACATCCTTGCAGCCCCATAGGGTGTGATGTGCGTTGGCGTCCGCACCTATCACCAGGGGTTGCCTCTTCTGGCTCACCTCATGGATCAGACGCTCCGTCTCCTCAGTCGGCGATTCCCTGTCATGCGCTAGATAGCAGGACGCCATTAGGAGTGGTTCGTCTCTGCATCCCTCTAGCGCTATCACCGTGATGTCGTCTGTGCTGTAATTGGACATAAGATAAGCATAGATGCCTTTTCTTACCAGAATTGCAGTTCTAGCTTTACTTACGGTAGTTGGGTAGAAGATGGAGTAGTTGCTCGACCCTAGCCCAGCGATCTTATTGCCCGATGCGATCCAGGGCTCTTGGACTAGGGCCACGTCGACGGACTCCTCCTCCAGGGTCAAGAGGAGCTCCGCCGACGCCAACTTGCTCTTATGGAGGTTTAGCTGAAGGATCCGTAGCTTCATGGCTGTCTTCGGATACCTCCTGCTTGGATGGGTTGGCTACGATCGTCAGGTCACCATCCTCCTCCATTTCATCCTCTATGTCGAGGCTGTTTGTTGCGTCGGTCAAGACTTCAAGGTCCTTCTCCACCTCGCCGGCCTCCAACGTGTTGGCATTAGTGTCATTTGGGTGGCGTTTTTTGAGTCGTAGGTACACGTTGCCTACTCCCCACGCCATCTTCCCAAACCTCGGGTATAGCAGATCCTCGGCCTCCTTATTGATCTGGAGGACCATTTGTTGACCATTGCCTTCCGGCTTGCCAACGTGTAGTACCGTCCAGTCAGCGGTAGGCACGTCCGGATTCTGCCATCTGAGCAGCTTGAGCGCCTGTTCCTTAGGTACGACCCTCGGGAAGAGTACTTTCGCTTTTGGCACTGACGGAATACAGGTTCTGTCAACTACCTCCAGCTTGGCACCTTCCCAGGGGGCGTCCATCTTGGCAACAGTTTCGGTGACCCACTTCAGGGTGAGGTCATCCTTGCAGCTCAGTATCTTTACCCCATTAAGCCACCCCGCTCCATCGAAGGTGGTAGGCTGAGACTCTGGCTCCTCCATTCGTTTGAATAGGGCGTCCAACAGCCTCAGCTCTACCATCTTCCACTTCTCGGGTGTTATTTTGCCGTGGGGGTTACTGCGGTCGATGAGCGCGACGACTAGGTGCCGACGTGCCACATCGCTCACCGTCTCCCTTTTCGGCAGTGGCTTTTTGGGGGCTCTTTCGAGTTTTTGGCGCGGCCGCTTGCTCACGGGCACATCCGCCTTGTCTTGGTCTTCAGAACGCTGCCTTTTTGTGAGCAGCAGCTCCTCGACCTTGTTGGCGTATTGGCTTGAAGTAGCCTTCATTGCCATTTTGCCTTCGAAGTGTTTGCGACCTTCCTCGATCTTATCTTCGGCCCACTCCAGCTTTTTCCTCTCCTCAGGGGTGAGTTTATTGCTGCCAGCGAGCCGAGATTTAATCTTCAGGGCTGCTTTGTACTGGGCTTTGGCTCTCAAGCCCTCCTTTGTCTTTCTGGGCCCTTCCCTACTAGGGGAGTTGGAACCCTTGACTGGGGAGCGCAGGAGGCTTTCTTCCACCTCAGCACTTATTTCGGTGCCTTGAGGGTCGCTGTCCGAGTCTGCATGGACTCTGGTACCGCGCCACATCTTGGCGTTCTTTGATGTTGAGGCAGTAGTTGTACAACTGTCCTGGCCTGCTCCCACCAGTTCAGAGGTGTGACCGCTGGCGACACGTAGAGGGGTGTTCACCCCCCCGTGCCCGCCGGTGGTAGCAGTCACGCCTTCCACCGACGTTTGGGCTGACATCCCAGCCCGAGTTGAACCATTTGAGGACTCCATCAACTTCTTCATGGTTAGTTAATTTTATTCTTGGGAACCACCCCATAGCATTTTAGGCCTATCTGCCAGGCACCTCTGACCATGGCTCCGGACACCACAGCACCAGACTTTAATGGTCCGCATGTTGTTGCGTCCTTGCCTCAGCTGGGCCGTGTATTGGCCCGAGCAACAGGACAGTGTCTGATTCTGAAGTTTGAGTCAATACACAGCCCATTGCCCAGCCGGCACCCTCGTGGAGGGTTCAGTCAGAGGATTTGCGCCAGCCGAATACACCATAATCCAATATTAAAAAAAAATTCAAAATTTTGGAAGTTGATCAAAAAATTTTTAGGTTAGGTTGAAATTCAGAAGTGATAGGCTGGTTTTGACTTCGGATTCATATTTGGAAGGCTAAAAAACATATAGAAACATGTATCGCATGACCCGATCTTGACCCCCCCATTATTTTTTGGGGCTTGAAAAATTTTTCGAGTTTTTTGAGGTTAAGTCGAAACTCAGATGTGCTACGTACATTTTGACATCGGATTCGGACTAACAAGGACAAAATACATGTTAACACATATACCGCATGCTCAGATCAGGATTCTATATCTTTTGGGGGATATTTTATGGTTTTTTAGTTTTGTGAGGTTACGTCGAAATCCAGACGTGATAGCAAAATTCTGACCTCGGATTCGAATTCAGCGACCCAAAATACAAAATACAATAATAATGTATACTTAATACACAATAGATGAACGAATTCATCTACAACCACTACGCTGAACTTAGCACAGCATTATCACTATAATTAACAATTAAAACGCTACCATGTATTCAAGAATACATATTTAATAAATTTATTTATTTACAGACATCGCGCTGGTGTATTTATTATGCAGCACAAACATAAACAAATAAATACTATTGAATAAACCACATTCACAGTCACTATGCTGAATTAACAACTCAGCTCATTAATATATCTCATATTATATCATAAACCTACATATATTCTAAATGAAATGATAATTCATTTGCAGACATCATGCTAAATAAACATAATATATAGCATTACTGAAATACTACAATGTTAAATAAGAAACATACATCCATATACATATACATTCAATATGCTAAATTAACAATATAGCCCAATTTAAATATCAATGAACAAAAAAAATATACATTCTAAATGAAATCGCATCTCATTTACTGACATTATGCTTAAATAACAAATATATAGCACATGTATTACAAAGTAATATAATAACAATTAACAACACAAATGAAACTTCATTTGCAGCCACTACGCTGAACTAGTAACTCAGCTCATACTACAATAGACTAATACATTAACACATGTACATATATCCTAAATGAAAACTACATTTCACTTACAGACATCACGCTGAAACAATCACACAGCACAACATAGATCAATAATAATAGATAACAATACAAATCTAAATGAAACACAACTCATTTACAGACACTACGCTAATTAACAATGCATCTTGCAATAATAAACAAAAAACACACACTTTAATGAAATTACACTTATTAACAGATATCACGCTGTACTAATATATACAGCTCAAACAGCACAATAACAAATAGAAATATGAAATAAATGAAATAACTTCATTTACAGTCACTATGCTGAGCGAGCAATAAAGCTCAGTATAATAATAAGAAATAACAAATACATTTTGAATGAAAGTACTCCTCATTCACAGACATCACACTGAACTAAACATAGCTCAGTTATAATAATGAATAACAAGTAAATCATGAAATATATAATTTACAACTACTACGTTAAATAACAATGTAACTCATACTAAGTTAGTAAACAATTAAATGAACACATTAATAAAACTATATTTCATTATTTCAGTCGTAACGCTGAACAATTCAGGTCAACATAATAATACATAAAAAAATTTTATACATGGCAAACAAACCACTACTGTCATCATGCTAAACCAACTCATCACAAATATAATAATTCATCATGAATTAATAATTAATTCACAACCCAGCCAACTCCTTAAATAAGAATTATAACGATAACTCGGCAGCCAGCACTTAGCCTATAAATCAGACATCATAACACTACAAGCTTTATTAATAAATGCTTGTCAGACATTGTCCATATATCTCGCAGATACACACTGCAATTCTATTAGATCCCAATCCCAGGGATATTATAATAGATAATCTCACTGCCCCTTTCCAATAATCGCTACCTGCATCTTGCAGCTCTCTTACTCTACTTCTTCTACTTTCTTTTCAGCAAGACGTAGACATATTGACTGGACTACCAGAAGCCCCAAGGTCGTCAATGAGGGATGGCTGGCAGAGCATCCTGCGGCCGACTTCCAGCTGGAAGCTTCCCCAACTCTCATCATTTGGACCATCAACTTCTTCATCAGCAGCCAATTGGAGTGCCAGCAGGGCCACCTGCGGCTTACCATCCATTGCTGAAGCATCTCGTCCCTAATACAGCAGCCATTTGGAGTGTCAGCAGGGCCACCTGCGGCTTACTATCCATTGCTGAAGCATCTCGACTCTACTTGCATAGCAGCCAATAGGAGTGTCAGCAGGGCCACCTGCGGCCTACTATCCTTTGCTGAATCTCGCCGTCTTAACGTGTACTACCTGGATGATCGACATCACTGCAGCAATTAATCAACCGAAATGCCAGCAGAGCCACCTGCGGCCTAAACATACCAGCAAGAAAACTCGTAAATGGTTTGAGGATAACTTGATCAGCTCTATGGAATGGCCTGCTTAGTCACCGGATTTGAATCCTATTGAAAACCTTTGGGCGGACGTTTCTGAAGTTAAACCCAAAAATAATAAGGACCTTTGGGCTGTTGTGAAGGATTTATTGGACAAAATTCCTAAAAAACGGTGCCAAGACTTGGTCGACTCCATGCTTAGATGATCTGCAGCTGTGATCACCACCAAAGGCCACGCAACTAAATATTAATATTACTAAAACATATTACTATAGATATAATTAATTTCCTGAATAAATATTTCGTTTTATTATTTAGTTTTAACCAATTTTGAACAATAGTGCTATTTTTGATACCGCCGCAATTCGAAGATTTTCTTTTGTTTTCGTAATTATTTTAAAAACTACCAATAATACCTGCTAACTTTTTTCATAAATTCATTGAAAAACATTGTATCATTAAATTCTAGTAAAGAAAATAATCAAAAAGCGTCAGATAAAACAGAAAAGCTGTGACGAACAAAAACCGTGCTAATGGTGCTATTATTTTAACCGCAACTGTAATAATTCATCATGAATTAATAATTAATTCACAACCCAGTGTAGTAGGCTGGTAGAGGGTTACACTAATATATCGATACTTATATAACACGATGACTATGTTAAGCCTATGTATATCGATACTCATATAACACGAGAACTATGTTAAGCCTATGTTAAACCACTGTAAAACTAACTTTAAGACGGAGAGAAGCATTCTGTGTTAACGTGTCGAATAAAGAGGAAGTTCTGCAACGTCGTGTGAACCAATTTGCCTTCCACAAATTCAGAAGTGGTCAAACCTACAAAATGGACCAGGCTGATCTGAACAAATTTACAGTGACCCTATTAAAAAGGTGGCTTTCGGCGTTGGGTTTACCAACCCAAGGTATTAAAGCCGAATTAATGGCTCGTCTAGGGCAAATATCGCCTGAACAACGAGGCCAAGTCCCAGAGGAAGAAAATCAGCCCGGCACCGATCCTGACATTACAACAGAATCGTCACAGGAAGGCGTTTCCGAGAATATTCCGGATCAAAATGAACTTCTCAGAATCATCACGCAACTGAGGGCAGCGCTTATTACGCAGCAAAACGCGTTGCAACGAGCAGAAGCGCGTGGCGCAATCCAACAACAACAGTTAGAAGAGACGCGCGCCACCACACATATTCAGCAACAAGAAGAGACATGCGTCGCCACACACATCCAGCAACAAGAAGTGACATGCGCCGACACACATATACAGCAACAAGAAGAGACGCGCGCCGCCACACACATACAACAAGAGCAGACCGTTGGCAACCGTTACAATTTAGGCAGCCCTGCAAGCCCAATTGAAAATGTACCGGGTGGCAACGGTGACAATGCGAACATCTCAACGATCGCTGTCGGAAACGGATTAGGTGGCAACGCTAACGGCAACCAGAGAGAGAGACGCCATTTATCAGGGCTGGATCATCAGTTTCACTATCTTATGCCAGAGATGCTGCAATCGATTTCGAAGGGAATATTTGCGCACGCAACTGGGTGGATCATCTCAAAAACATAGGCCAAATTTATAATTTAAATGATGACTGCCTACGAATGTTGTTCGTTACCAAACTAAAAGGTGATGCACAGCGTTGTCTACACGCCAACCCAACTCGGATGCTAGCTTCTTTCGAAAGGCTGGGTGAGCAGCTGATCTTAGCATTTGGAGAAACAACATCCAAATCAGAGCTGCGTCGGAAGTTTGAGCAACGCAAATGGCAAGGAAACGAGCGTTTTACTATGTATTTCGAAGAAAAAAGAATGATGTCCCAATCCGTCAACATGGACATGGAGGAACTGCTCGAACATCTCATTGAGGGAATTCCATCGGCGAGCTTACGCGATCAAGCCCGCATCCAAAGATTCGCCAATCCGGAGCAAATGCAGCTAGCATTTGCCAATGTACGCCTTCCACAACAAGCCGAAGGCCACACACCAGGCCAGAAGTCGACGTCGGAGGAGACGAAATTCAACAACATGCGCTGCAGGAACTGCAACTCCAAGGGGCATTTCGCCAAAGACTGCCGCAAGCCAGTAAGAGCACCTGGATCTTGTTTCGCTTGTGGAGAAATGGGCCATTTTGTCGGAGAATGCCGTCTAAGAAAAAGCAACAACAGCAGCAACGTCAACAACTATGTAAGAATGCTAAAAATTTTCTTTGTCCCTTTCACTAATTTACCCATTTCCGCAGAGTGTCTCATAGATTCGGGGTGCGCGATCTCATTCATTAAACAGTCAAAAATTCCATTTGAAGTATCATTAAAAACTGTTGACCAAGTGTATCATGGGCTAAATAAGAGCCAACTTAAAATATTTGGAAAAACTTCCTGTTTAATTTTCAAAGAAAATATAAAAATTCAATTTGAGATGGTTGTCGTCGCTAATGAATCAATGAGACACGATGTTGTCCTGGGACGGGATTTTATGAATCAATATGGTTTAAGCATGAATCTAGACAGCCTTGGCATTAATGAAAACATGAATAATATGATAAAAGTATCTGGGGAAACGAATCAACAACTAGCAACTTCCGTAGTAGTCAATTGTGATCCCAGCGAAACTGTTACAGAAGATAAGATTGTTAAGAAAAAACTGTTAGGAATCGCAACTGTTATGGATGATGAGACTATTAAGGAAAAACTGTTAGAAAATGCTACTGTTACAGCAAATGAAACTTTTAGGAAAAAATCTTTAGGAAATGAAATTGTTAAGAAAAAATTTTTAGAAAATGAAACTTTTAAGGAAAAGCTAGCAGAATGCGAGGCAATTGATAAAAAAAATGGTGTTAAATGAAGTTACTAATGAAAATGAAGTGGAAAACAATCAATGTTTCGGTGAGATACAGCATAATAAAAAAATAGAACTTTGTGCAGACAATTTTGAAACTGAAATGTTGAACATTAACGTGGTTGATAATCAGTTTTTAGACTACAACTGCGGGTGTGAGGTAACTTATGAAACAAAATGTGAATTTGTTAAAATGTTCGAAGAATCATATGTTAACGCAAAGAGACCAGATACCCCTTTTACCAGATGCGAAATGAAAATTAGTTTAGAGAAATCCAAACCATTCAGTTGCTCGCCTAGGCGACTTTCATTTAGTGAAAAAGAGCAGCTTCAAAAACTATTAGACGAATATTTAGACAAAGGCATAATTAGAAACAGTGATTCAGAATATGCTTCTCCCATTGTGCTGGTAAAGAAAAAAACAGGAGATTTGCGTTTATGTATAGACTATAGAAAATTAAACAAAGTTTTAATAAAGGACAATTATCCGTTGCCTTTAATAGATGACCTTCTAGACAAGCTGGTGAATAAAAGTGTGTTTTCAAAGCTTGATTTAAAGAATGGATATTTTCACTTATTCGTTGGCGATGATTCAGTTAAATACACATCATTCGTGACTCCATTAGGGCAATTTGAATTTTTAAGGATGCCTATGGGCATCAAGAATGCATCAGCAGTATTCCAACGCTTTGTAAACAGAATTTTTACAGATTTAATACGGGAAAATAAAGTCATTGTATATATGGATGACATTATGATAGCCAGTACAAATATAGAAGAACATTTAAGAACATTAAAAGATGTGTTTATAAGACTAGTCAACAACAAGTTAGAGCTTCGTATGGATAAATGCGAGCTTATGCAATCTAGCATAAAATACCTAGGATTTTTTATCACAAAAAAAGGAATTAGAGCAGATGACAAGGGTATTGATGCAATTACAAACTTCCCAATTCCTGAAAAAGTACACAACGTCCAAAGTTTTTTAGGATTATGTTCATATTTTAGAAGGTTCATAAAAGATTTCTCTACGTTAGCAAAACCACTTTACGACATTTTAAGGAAAGACAAAGAATTTTCATTCGAGCAAAGAGAGCTGGACTGTTTCTTGAACCTGAAGAAAAAACTGATAGAAGCACCCGTTTTAGCTATTTATAATCATAAAGATGAGGTTGAATTGCATTGTGATGCAAGTGCTTTGGGTTTTGGTGCGGTTTTAATGCAAAGGAAAGAAGTCGGAAAACTTCATCCCGTATTCTATTTTTCAAAGCAAAGTACAGAGACTGAGGCAAAGTATCACAGCTTTGAGCTAGAAACTCTGGCGATTATTTACGCCCTGCGCAGATTTCGAATCTATTTACAAGGGTGACATTTCAAAATACTAACCGATTGCAATTCTTTAACGCTTACATTAAACAGAGTGGAGTTAAATCCTAGAATCGCCCGATGGGCACTTGAACTTCAAAATTATGATTACGAACTGATTCATAGATCTGGAACAAAAATGCAACACGTAGATGCTCTGAGCAGATGCAATATTTTGGTTGTAGAAACCACTAGTTTTGAAGACAATCTTTTAATCTGCCAATCAAAAGATTTAAAAATACAGAAAATTAAGGAAGAATTAGAAAAAAATCAGCACAAACTTTTTGAGATGAGAAATGGCGTTGTATACAGAAAAACAAATGACGATCGTTTATTATTTTTTGTCCCTGAGGATATGGAAAAGCACGTTTTGCACAAATACCATAATGAATTTGGTCACATTGGCAGGGATAAGATGATAGATGCTATTTCGAGGAGTTATTGGTTTAAAAACATCAAGGAAAAATGCAAAAATCACATTGAGAATTGTCTAAAATGTGTAGCATTTTCTCCAAACTCTGGAAAATCGGAAGGTTTCTTACACAGCATTCCTAAAGGTGATAAGCCGTTTGAATTATTGCACATCGACCATTACGGACCAGTAGCGGCAGGAAGAGCGAATAAGCACATATTTCTAATAGTAGATGGTTTTAAGAAATTCGTTAGATTATATACAACAAAAACAACAAGCACAAAAGAAGTTCTAAAAGCTTTATCCAATTATTTTAGGGCGTATAGTAAACCAAAATGTATAGTGTCAGATAGAGGTAGTTGTTTCACATCTCACGAATTTGCACAATTTTTAACAGAAACAAACATTAAACATCTAAAAATTGCAACAGGTTCTCCGCAAGCAAATGGACAAGTGGAACGCATAAACAGGACCATAGGGCCAATGATAGCAAAGTTAACTGATCCTGAAAATGGTGTACACTGGGATAATGTAATCGAACAAGTAGAATATGCACTTAATAACACCGTACACAGAAGTATTAAACAGGTTCCTAGTAAAATGCTTTTTGGTGTAGAGCAGAAAGGTCAAATTATTGATGAACTTAGAGAGAAATTAGAAGAAATTAACGACACAGCTCAGGTAGAAAACGTAGACGAAATTATAAAAAAGGCAATGGAGAATCAAAATCGTCCACAGGCGTATAACGAAACATATTACGATAAAACAAAGAAAAAGCCAAGGAATTATAGTAAAGGAGACTACGTAATGGTGAAAAATTTTGACAGTACTGCGGGAGTTGCTAGGAAGTTGATCCCAAAGAACAAAGGCCCGTACGTAATTGCTAAAATACTTCGTAATGACAGATTCTTGCTAAAGGATGTTGAAGGGTTTCAAGTTTCTCGAAATCCTTACAAAGGTGTATGGAGTGCTCAAAACATAAGACCTTGGATAGGAAAACGAACAAATTCTTAAAGAATACTTAATTACTGTTATTTGATAAGTTTACCATAAGAAACGAACAAATTGTTACAACATAAATGTTTAGCTCATAAGAAACCAGGATCAGGGGATCCTTATCGTCAGGATGGCCGAATTGTAGTAGGCTGGTAGAGGGTTACACTGATATATCGATACTTATATAACACGATGACTATGTTAAGCCTATGTATATCGATACTCATATAACACGAGAACTATGTTAAGCCTATGTTAAACCACTGTAAAACTAACTTTAAGACGGAGAGAAGCATTCTGTGTTAACGTGTCGAATAAAGAGGAAGTTCTGCAACGTCGTGTGAACCAATTTGCCTTCCACACCAGCCAACTCCTTAAATAAGAATTATTTAAATTATCGCGATAACTCGGCAGCCAGCACTTAGCCTATAAATCAGACATCATAACACTGCAAGCCTTATTAATATTAATATATTAATATTAATATTTATCCATATATCTCGCAGATACACACTGCAATTCTATTAGATCCCAATCCCAGGGATATTATAATAGATAATCTCACTGCCCCTTTCCAATAATCGCTACCTGCATCTTGCAGCTCTCTCACTCTACTTCTTCTACTTTCTTTTCAGCAAGACGTAGACATATTGACTGGACTACCAGAAGCCCCAAGGTCGTCAATGAGGGATGGCTGGCAGAGCATCCTGCGGCCGACTTCCAGCTTGAAGCTTCCCCAACTCTCATCATTTGGACCATCAACTTATTCATCAGCAGCCAATTGGAGTGCCAGCAGGGCCACCTGCGGCTTACTATCCATTGCTGAAGCATCTCGACTCTACTTGCATAGCAGCCAATAGGAGTGTCAGCAGGTCCACCTGCGGCCTACTATCCTTTGCTAAATCTCGCCGTCTTAACGTGTACTACCTGGATGATCGACATCATTGCAGCAACTTTCTTCAAATGGAATACCAGCATAGCCACCTGCGGCCTATTTCTTCCCTCTTGCTGGATTCACTGTCTTTCTTGGAATCTGAGGTTACGTCGAAATCCAGACGTGATAGCAAAATTCTGACCTCGGATTCGAATTCAGCGACCCAAAATACAAAATACAATAATAATGTATACTTAATACACAATAGATGAACGAATTCATCTACAACCACTACGCTGAACTTAGCACAGCATTATCACTATAATTAACAATTAAAACGCTACCATGTATTCAAGAATACATATTTAATAAATTTATTTATTTACAGACATCGCGCTGGTGTATTTATTATGCAGCACAAACATAAACAAATAAATACTATTGAATAAACCACATTCACAGTCACTATGCTGAATTAACAACTCAGCTCATTAATATATCATATCATATCATAAACCTACATATATTCAAAATGAAATGATAATTCATTTGCAGACATCATGCTAAATAAACATAATATATAGCATTACTGAAATACTACAATGTTAAATAAGAAACATACATCCATATACATATACATTCAATATGCTAAATTAACAATATAGCCCAATTTAAATATCAATGAACAAAAAAAATATACATTCTAAATGAAATCGCATCTCATTTACTGACATTATGCTTAAATAACAAATATATAGCACATGTATTACAAAGTAATATAATAACAATTAACAACACAAATGAAACTTCATTTGCAGCCACTACGCTGAACTAGTAACTCAGCTCATACTACAATAGACTAATACATTAACACATGTACATATATCCTAAATGAAAACTACATTTCACTTACAGACATCACGCTGAAACAATCACACAGCACAACATAGATCAATAATAATAGATAACAATACAAATCTAAATGAAACACAACTCATTTACAGACACTACGCTAATTAACAATGCATCTTGCAATAATAAACAAAAAACACACACTTTAATGAAATTACACTTATTAACAGATATCACGCTGTACTAATATATACAGCTCAAACAGCACAATAACAAATAGAAATATGAAATAAATGAAATAACTTCATTTACAGTCACTATGCTGAGCGAGCAATAAAGCTCAGTATAATAATAAGAAATAACAAATACATTTTGAATGAAAGTACTCCTCATTCACAGACATCACACTGAACTAAACATAGCTCAGTTATAATAATGAATAACAAGTAAATCATGAAATATATAATTTACAACTACTACGTTAAATAACAATGTAACTCATACTAAGTTAGTAAACAATTAAATGAACACATTAATAAAACTATATTTCATTATTTCAGTCGTAACGCTGAACAATTCAGGTCAACATAATAATACATAAAAAAATTTTATACATGGCAAACAAACCACTACTGTCATCATGCTAAACCAACTCATCACAAATATAATAATTCATCATGAATTAATAATTAATTCACAACCCAGCCAACTCCTTAAATAAGAATTATAACGATAACTCGGCAGCCAGCACTTAGCCTATAAATCAGACATCATAACACTACAAGCTTTATTAATAAATGCTTGTCAGACATTGTCCATATATCTCGCAGATACACACTGCAATTCTATTAGATCCCAATCCCAGGGATATTATAATAGATAATCTCACTGCCCCTTTCCAATAATCGCTACCTGCATCTTGCAGCTCTCTTACTCTACTTCTTCTACTTTCTTTTCAGCAAGACGTAGACATATTGACTGGACTACCAGAAGCCCCAAGGTCGTCAATGAGGGATGGCTGACAGAGCATCCTGCGGCCGACTTCCAGCTGGAAGCTTCCCCAACTCTCATCATTTGGACCATCAACTTCTTCATCAGCAGCCAATTGGAGTGCCAGCAGGGCCACCTGCGGCTTACCATCCATTGCTGAAGCATCTCGTCCCTAATACAGCAGCCATTTGGAGTGTCAGCAGGGCCACCTGCGGCTTACTATCCATTGCTGAAGCATCTCGACTCTACTTGCATAGCAGCCAATAGGAGTGTCAGCAGGGCCACCTGCGGCCTACTATCCTTTGCTGAATCTCGCCGTCTTAACGTGTACTACCTGGATGATCGACATCATTGCAGCAATTAATCAACCGAAATGCCAGCAGAGCCACCTGCGGCCTAAACATACCAGCAAGAAAACTCGTAAATGGTTTGAGGATAACTTGATCAGCTCTATGGAATGGCCTGCTTAGTCACCGGATTTGAATCCTATTGAAAACCTTTGGGCGGACGTTTCTGAAGTTAAACCCAAAAATAATAAGGACCTTTGGGCTGTTGTGAAGGATTTATTGGACAAAATTCCTAAAAAACGGTGCCAAGACTTGGTCGACTCCATGCTTAGATGATCTGCAGCTGTGATCACCACCAAAGGCCACGCAACTAAATATTAATATTACTAAAACATATTACTATAGATATAATTAATTTCCTGAATAAATATTTCGTTTTATTATTTAGTTTTAACCAATTTTGAACAATAGTGCTATTTTTGATACCGCCGCAATTCGAAGATTTTCTTTTGTTTTCGTAATTATTTTAAAAACTACCAATAATACCTGCTAACTTTTTTCATAAATTCATTGAAAAACATTGTATCATTAAATTCTAGTAAAGAAAATAATCAAAAAGCGTCAGATAAAACAGAAAAGCTGTGACGAACAAAAACCGTGCTAATGGTGCTATTATTTTAACCGCAACTGTAATAATTCATCATGAATTAATAATTAATTCACAACCCAGTGTAGTAGGCTGGTAGAGGGTTACACTAATATATCGATACTTATATAACACGATGACTATGTTAAGCCTATGTATATCGATACTCATATAACACGAGAACTATGTTAAGCCTATGTTAAACCACTGTAAAACTAACTTTAAGACGGAGAGAAGCATTCTGTGTTAACGTGTCGAATAAAGAGGAAGTTCTGCAACGTCGTGTGAACCAATTTGCCTTCCACAAATTCAGAAGTGGTCAAACCTACAAAATGGACCAGGCTGATCTGAACAAATTTACAGTGACCCTATTAAAAAGGTGGCTTTCGGCGTTGGGTTTACCAACCCAAGGTATTAAAGCCGAATTAATGGCTCGTCTAGGGCAAATATCGCCTGAACAACGAGGCCAAGTCCCAGAGGAAGAAAATCAGCCCGGCACCGATCCTGACATTACAACAGAATCGTCACAGGAAGGCGTTTCCGAGAATATTCCGGATCAAAATGAACTTCTCAGAATCATCACGCAACTGAGGGCAGCGCTTATTACGCAGCAAAACGCGTTGCAACGAGCAGAAGCGCGTGGCGCAATCCAACAACAACAGTTAGAAGAGACGCGCGCCACCACACATATTCAGCAACAAGAAGAGACATGCGTCGCCACACACATACAGCAACAAGAAGTGACATGCGCCGACACACATATACAGCAACAAGAAGAGACGCGCGCCGCCACACACATACAACAAGAGCAGACCGTTGGCAACCGTTACAATTTAGGCAGCCCTGCAAGCCCGGTGACAATGCGAACATCTCAACGATCGCTGTCGGAAACGGATTAGGTGGCAACGCTAACGGCAACCAGAGAGAGAGACGCCATTTATCAGGGCTGGATCATCAGTTTCACTATCTTATGCCAGAGATGCTGCAATCGATTTCGAAGGGAATATTTGCGCACGCAACTGGGTGGATCATCTCAAAAACATAGGCCAAATTTATAAATTAAATGATGACTGCCTACGAATGTTGTTCGTTACCAAACTAAAAGGTGATGCACAGCGTTGTCTACACGCCAACCCAACTCGGATGCTAGCTTCTTTCGAAAGGCTGGGTGAGCAGCTGATCTTAGCATTTGGAGAAACAACATCCAAATCAGAGCTGCGTCGGAAGTTTGAGCAACGCAAATGGCAAGGAAACGAGCGTTTTACTATGTATTTCGAAGAAAAAAGAATGATGTCCCAATCCGTCAACATGGACATGGAGGAACTGCTCGAACATCTCATTGAGGGAATTCCATCGGCGAGCTTACGCGATCAAGCCCGCATCCAAAGATTCGCCAATCCGGAGCAAATGCAGCTAGCATTTGCCAATGTACGCCTTCCACAACAAGCCGAAGGCCACACACCAGGCCAGAAGTCGACGTCGGAGGAGACGAAATTCAACAACATGCGCTGCAGGAACTGCAACTCCAAGGGGCATTTCGCCAAAGACTGCCGCAAGCCAGTAAGAGCACCTGGATCTTGTTTCGCTTGTGGAGAAATGGGCCATTTTGTCGGAGAATGCCGTCTAAGAAAAAGCAACAACAGCAGCAACGTCAACAACTATGTAAGAATGTTAAAAATTTTCTTTGTCCCTTTCACTAATTTACCCATTTCCGCAGAGTGTCTCATAGATTCGGGGTGCGCGATCTCATTCATTAAACAGTCAAAAATTCCATTTGAAGTATCATTAAAAACTGTTGACCAAGTGTATCATGGGCTAAATAAGAGCCAACTTAAAATATTTGGAAAAACTTCCTGTTTAATTTTCAAAGAAAATATAAAAATTCAATTTGAGATGGTTGTCGTCGCTAATGAATCAATGAGACACGATGTTGTCCTGGGACGGGATTTTATGAATCAATATGGTTTAAGCATGAATCTAGACAGCCTTGGCATTAATGAAAACATGAATAATATGATAAAAGTATCTGGGGAAACGAATCAACAACTAGCAACTTCCGTAGTAGTCAATTGTGATCCCAGCGAAACTGTTACAGAAGATAAGATTGTTAAGAAAAAACTGTTAGGAATCGCAACTGTTATGGATGATGAGACTATTAAGGAAAAACTGTTAGAAAATGCTACTGTTACAGCAAATAAAACTTTTAGGAAAAAATCTTTAGGAAATGAAATTGTTAAGAAAAAATTTTTAGAAAATGAAACTTTTAAGGAAAAGCTAGCAGAATGCGAGGCAATTGATAAAAAAATGGTGTTAAATGAAGTTACTAATGAAAATGAAGTGGAAAACAATCAATGTTTCGGTGAGATACAGCATAATAAAAAAATAGAACTTTGTGCAGACAATTTTGAAACTAAAATGTTGAACATTAACGTGGTTGATAATCAGTTTTTAGACTACAACTGCGGGTGTGAGGTAACTTATGAAACAAAATGTGAATTTGTTAAAATGTTCGAAGAATCATATGTTAACGCAAAGAGACCAGATACCCCTTTTACCAGATGCGAAATGAAAATTAGTTTAGAGAAATCCAAACCATTCAGTTGCTCGCCTAGGCGACTTTCATTTAGTGAAAAAGAGCAGCTTCAAAAACTATTAGACGAATATTTAGACAAAGGCATAATTAGAAACAGTGATTCAGAATATGCTTCTCCCATTGTGCTGGTAAAGAAAAAAACAGGAGATTTGCGTTTATGTATAGACTATAGAAAATTAAACAAAGTTTTAATAAAGGACAATTATCCGTTGCCTTTAATAGATGACCTTCTAGACAAGCTGGTGAAAAAAAGTGTGTTTTCAAAGCTTGATTTAAAGAATGGATATTTTCACTTATTCGTTGGCGATGATTCAGTTAAATACACATCATTCGTGACTCCATTAGGGCAATTTGAATTTTTAAGGATGCCTATGGGCATCAAGAATGCATCAGCAGTATTCCAACGCTTTGTAAACAGAATTTTTACAGATTTAATACGGGAAAATAAAGTCATTGTATATATGGATGACATTATGATAGCCAGTACAAATATAGAAGAACATTTGAGAACATTAAAAGATGTGTTTATAAGACTAGTCAACAACAAGTTAGAGCTTCGTATGGATAAATGCGAGCTTATGCAATCTAGCATAAAATACCTAGGATTTTTTATCACAAAAAAAGGAATTAGAGCAGATGACAAGGGTATTGATGCAATTACAAACTTCCCAATTCCTGAAAAAGTACACAACGTCCAAAGTTTTTTAGGATTATGTTCATATTTTAGAAGGTTCATAAAAGATTTCTCTACGTTAGCAAAACCACTTTACGACATTTTAAGGAAAGACAAAGAATTTTCATTCGAGCAAAGAGAGCTGGACTGTTTCTTGAACCTGAAGAAAAAACTGATAGAAGCACCCGTTTTAGCTATTTATAATCATAAAGATGAGGTTGAATTGCATTGTGATGCAAGTGCTTTGGGTTTTGGTGCGGTTTTAATGCAAAGGAAAGAAGTCGGAAAACTTCATCCCGTATTCTATTTTTCAAAGCAAAGTACAGAGACTGAGGCAAAGTATCACAGCTTTGAGCTAGAAACTCTGGCGATTATTTACGCCCTGCGCAGATTTCGAATCTATTTACAAGGGTGACATTTCAAAATACTAACCGATTGCAATTCTTTAACGCTTACATTAAACAGAGTGGAGTTAAATCCTAGAATCGCCCGATGGGCACTTGAACTTCAAAATTATGATTACGAACTGATTCATAGATCTGGAACAAAAATGCAACACGTAGATGCTCTGAGCAGATGCAATATTTTGGTTGTAGAAACCACTAGTTTTGAAGACAATCTTTTAATCTGCCAATCAAAAGATTTAAAAATACAGAAAATTAAGGAAGAATTAGAAAAAAATCAGCACAAACTTTTTGAGATGAGAAATGGCGTTGTATACAGAAAAACAAATGACGATCGTTTATTATTTTTTGTCCCTGAGGATATGGAAAAGCACGTTTTGCACAAATACCATAATGAATTTGGTCACATTGGCAGGGATAAGATGATAGATGCTATTTCGAGGAGTTATTGGTTTAAAAACATCAAGGAAAAATGCAAAAATCACATTGAGAATTGTCTAAAATGTGTAGCATTTTCTCCAAACTCTGGAAAATCGGAAGGTTTCTTACACAGCATTCCTAAAGGTGATAAGCCGTTTGAATTATTGCACATCGACCATTACGGACCAGTAGCGGCAGGAAGAGCGAATAAGCACATATTTCTAATAGTAGATGGTTTTACGAAATTCGTTAGATTATATACAACAAAAACAACAAGCACAAAAGAAGTTCTAAAAGCTTTATCCAATTATTTTAGGGCGTATAGTAAACCAAAATGTATAGTGTCAGATAGAGGTAGTTGTTTCACATCTCACGAATTTGCACAATTTTTAACAGAAACAAACATTAAACATCTAAAAATTGCAACAGGTTCTCCGCAAGCAAATGGACAAGTGGAACGCATAAACAGGACCATAGGGCCAATGATAGCAAAGTTAACTGATCCTGAAAATGGTGTACACTGGGATAATGTAATCGAACAAGTAGAATATGCACTTAATAACACCGTACACAGAAGTATTAAACAGGTTCCTAGTAAAATGCTTTTTCGTGTAGAGCAGAAAGGTCAAATTATTGATGAACTTAAAGAGAAATTAGAAGAAATTAACGACACAGCTCAGGTAGAAAACGTAGACGAAATTATAAAAAAGGCAATGGAGAATCAAAACCGACCACAGGCGTATAACGAAACATATTACGATAAAACAAAGAAAAAGCCAAGGAATTATAGTAAAGGAGACTACGTAATGGTGAAAAATTTTGACAGTACTGCGGGAGTTGCTAGGAAGTTGATCCCAAAGAACAAAGGCCCGTACGTAATTGCTAAAATACTTCGTAATGACAGATTCTTGCTAAAGGATGTTGAAGGGTTTCAAGTTTCTCGAAATCCTTACAAAGGTGTATGGAGTGCTCAAAACATAAGACCTTGGATAGGAAAACGAACAAATTCTTAAAGAATACTTAATTACTGTTATTTGATAAGTTTACCATAAGAAACGAACAAATTGTTACAACATAAATGTTTAGCTCATAAGAAACCAGGATCAGGGGATCCTTATCGTCAGGATGGCCGAATTGTAGTAGGCTGGTAGAGGGTTACACTGATATATCGATACTTATATAACAATTTGACTATGTTAAGCCTATGTATATCGATACTCATATAACACGAGAACTATGTTAAGCCTATGTTAAACCACTGTAAAACTAACTTTAAGACGGAGAGAAGCATTCTGTGTTAACGTGTCGAATAAAGAGGAAGTTCTGCAACGTCGTGTGAACCAATTTGCCTTCCACACCAGCCAACTCCTTAAATAAGAATTATTTAAATTATCGCGATAACTCGGCAGCCAGCACTTAGCCTATAAATCAGACATCATAACACTGCAAGCCTTATTAATATTAATATATTAATATTAATATTTATCCATATATCTCGCAGATACACACTGCAATTCTATTAGATCCCAATCCCAGGGATATTATAATAGATAATCTCACTGCCCCTTTCCAATAATCGCTACCTGCATCTTGCAGCTCTCTCACTCTACTTCTTCTACTTTCTTTTCAGCAAGACGTAGACATATTGACTGGACTACCAGAAGCCCCAAGGTCGTCAATGAGGGATGGCTGGCAGAGCATCCTGCGGCCGACTTCCAGCTTGAAGCTTCCCCAACTCTCATCATTTGGACCATCAACTTATTCATCAGCAGCCAATTGGAGTGCCAGCAGGGCCACCTGCGGCTTACTATCCATTGCTGAAGCATCTCGACTCTACTTGCATAGCAGCCAATAGGAGTGTCAGCAGGTCCACCTGCGGCCTACTATCCTTTGCTAAATCTCGCCGTCTTAACGTGTACTACCTGGATGATCGACATCATTGCAGCAACTTTCTTCAAATGGAATACCAGCATAGCCACCTGCGGCCTATTTCTTCCCTCTTGCTGGATTCACTGTCTTTCTTGGAATCTGATGTGCCTCGCCAACCTACAACACCGACGACTCCAATTGTCAGATGACCAGTCTCGCCGCGTATGCGTCCCGTCCATTTTCCCAGAATATGAGGGTGGACAATTTGGATGTGACTTCCTCGTTGGATCAAGGGACTTTGCCAAGCAAAGCCCTCTTAGGTGCAACGCGGGAGGCAAATGACCCGAATCTGTACTCCTCACATCTCTGGATACGAGAATCGGCCCACCCGCTACTAGCTAAGGCTAGACTAGAAATAAGTTTACAATTTATATTGTATAGTATGTAAGTTAGGGCCCCGCTGTAAAAAGCTATTAATACGATTCTAAAGATGTTTACATCAAAGAATAAACAGTAACTTCCGTTCGGATTTTCCCCCCGCCCAAATCCTTAGCTTAACTGCTAGGGCTCTGTGCGGTCAGCTTTCGGCGAGGCGAATTGGTGGTCAGTAGATCACAAGCAAGAAAAAATTCCGCGCTTAATACGCCGAATTAATTGTCCAATCTAGTGTCAAAACGTTCAGTAACGAAAGCTGAACAAGTGAATAGTGAAAAACAAGTCCGGGCAATGTTAATAATTTAATAAATAGTGTTTTAAATATTTATTAAAAGTGTCGTGAAAATACAGCATTGCCATATGAAGCAAAAATCTCGTTTTTTTTATGGCGCTGTAATAGTGTGAGTGACTCTTTCCCCCCATAAGCACCTGTGCATAAGAGCAGTAGCTCCAGTCAATTAGCATGCATTGTATACATGCCATCCCTTTCTGTTTCGCTCTTTTTCTTGTGCCTGTGATTCGAGCTCTCCCGCTCAGATAATACATACATACGTATACACATTTACACTCAAGAGCTTTCTGATCCACATTAACATATATGCAAATGCATGTATCGCAAAAGCTAATGAGCGCGAATGTGTGATCTTGGGTAAGTGAAAACCCAAAGCACTCAAGCGTCCAGCCGGACGCGACACACATACACATGTATGCATATACTATACATGTGCTTACCCGTCAATACCACTTTAAACAGTGAACCTTTACGCGGCGTTATTGCTGCAGACAAACAAACAAACAATATGGCAACTTTGCCTCAATATTTATTTATCTAAATATACACTGAACTAATAACTCAGCTCAAATATTATAATTAATATATATATATACTACATATATATATACACTGTATGAAATTATACCTTATTTAAATAATAATACTAATAATATATTTATTTAAATTATATAAATAATATACAAATTTGCATAATTGAGTGATCTGTTTAAGTGAAAATTCACAGCACTCAAGCATCAAGGGACGCAACATACACACAAATGTGTGCGTGTATATACGCATACCTGCCAATACCACTCTAAGCAGTGAACTCTTATACTGTGCAGCTGCTGCAAACAAACATAGAAATCATAAATAACAAGTCAATATGGCAAATTTACCTAAATATTTATTTACTTAAATATACATTATTAAATGAAATCACATTTCATATACTGTCATTATTATTATTTAATAAATAATAAATATACATATTAAATGAAATTATACTTCATTAAATCATATCTGCAGAAAGAAAGCCAATAATCAAAATACATTTCATACAAGTTATGCCTGCATGATAGTGCAGCTAAGCATACATCTTAAATGAAAATACATTTATTTACAATGTCTGTAACGCTGAACATTAATAAATGATACAGCATAAACACAAAATAATACAATTAGTAATAAATATACACTAAATCAAATCTCATTACAGACACTACACTGTAACAACAGTACAGTATAAATTTATAAATATTTGTATAAATATCAGCATAGACACATTAAATTAAATTAAATTGCATCTCATTTACAGAAAATACACTGAACAATAGCAGTAAAGCACAAGCACAATATAATATATAACAATTATACATTAAATTAAACCTAATTTACAGTCACTATGCTGAATTAACAACTCAGCCCATACTATAATACAATAACACATATTATTAAATGTACATACATATTAAATGAAACTAGATTTCGTTTACAGGCACTATGCTGAAACAATATCAACCCAGCATGCACAGATCAATAATAATAAAAAACAATATAAACATAAATAAAATACAACTCATTTACAGTCACTACGCTAGTTAACAATACAGCACACAATACATTAACGAACAATAAACATGAAGTACTTTAAATGAAACTACATTCATTTACAAACATTACGCTAAAAAAAAATATGCAGCACAAATAACATAATAATAAAATACAAATATACAGATTAAATGAAAACAAATCCATTTGCAGTCATTATGCTGAGCCTTAAATGCAGCTCACTATTATAATAAGAAATAATAAATATATTTCGAATGATAGTATATCTCATTCACAATCATCACGCTAAAATAAATATAGCTCAGTTTTAATCAAAATAAATAAATAATAATTAGTAGACTATGAAATAAATATATTTCTGTTACAACCACTACGATAGATAACAATACAACTCATACTATGTAACAAGCAATTAAATGAACATCCTGACGAAATTATATTCATCTATTCATTCATTTGCAGTCATTATGCTGAACAATTCAGCTCAACATAATAATAAATAAATAAGATTTATATCGTAAAAAACATAAATTCATAGCCATCTCTTCTTAAAAAAAATTATTCAACAATTATCGCAATAAACTGGCAGCCAACACCTAGCCTATAAATCAAACATAAATTCGACAAACTTATACAGCACCTGACTGTAGCGTTCGACTGGTTTTTTCCTTAATTTATTCATAGTGTAATGTTTATTATATAATACGAGAGTTGCAATCTGGCAACCTTATCGTAAGGGTCAAAACAACCTGCAAGGGTATTGAACCTTTGGCATGCCGAAAATAGCTTTCTTTCTCTTTATATTATTATACCCTTGCAGAGGGTATATTAATTTTGGCCAGGAGTTTGCAACGCATCTTAGGAGACATCTCCGGCCTCATAAAGTATATATATTCTGAATCAGCATCAACAGCGAAATCAAATTTGACCTGTCCGTCCATTCTCTCATTTTTAAAGCTATCTTGATGAAGCGGAGTGCACGCTTTAATAAGTCGGGACGAGCCTGATCAGACTGATATATTGTATAGCAGCCATACAATCTATCGGTTGATTTTTGTTATTTGTATTGCAACCAAGTTTAGTACACCAGAATTTTTCTATATAAGCAAGAACAAAATCTACTTCGTTTTCTTGCTTTGCGCTTAACGAAAACATAAAGCACACCCCGAACACCGTGTGTAGATCGCATCCATATATTTCCATCGCCGCTGTAATATTATTATCGAACGCATCAGAATTAAAACTAGTTGTACTGGTGGTCGTCATGATCCTGCTGTTCTACTGTTAAAACGCAGATCTTGATACACCTTAGCCGTTTGTACTGCAGAAAACGCGCTGTCTATTAGGTTTTTTCCTCGTTGCCATTTTATTACATATGAACTTGTTAACGTTTATTGTATTATCAAATTATAGATGGATAAATTTTAAACACATTCTTTTATTCTAGTAGTACTTTTCTTACTCAGCTTTACAGTGCTGCAACTTATAATATATCGCGTTATCGATAACTATCGTAACTACGATACCACAAAAATTTTAGCATTGATTCATTGAAAAATAAACATGTTTTCATTGAATTTAAAATTTTTTTCCGGAATATTTCAATTCAGAAAATTCATTTTTTTTTTGTTTTAATACATTTATATTGCAATGGGTGAAAGCAACACCAAACGAACACCGAGGTGGTGGTCTGGTGGGGTATGCTCTGCCTTTGCGGTTACAGTAACTCATCCTCTAGATTTGGTCAAAGTACAATTACAGACACAAACTACAAAAATTAAATTAACACAGATTATTAATAACATATATAAACAAAGTGGTAAGAAAGGAGTCCCAACAGATCTGTTACATAAAACATCAATATGCTGCTTTATTCAGTTTTAAGAAACTGTGTCGTAATTGTTTAAAAATCCATAAAGTTAGTTTAAGTTTCTTAATAATCGATAAGATTGAAGAATGATAATTACCCAAATGAAAAATGGTTTGGTGTATCTGTCGTCTGTGTATGTCTTTGTTTGTCCGACCCGCCTTGGCCTATTTTGTGTCTCAATATCTTAGAGACCACAAAATGCAGAGTTGTCTGCTATACCCCAGGCATTCACCACTATTTCTACATAACTTTTCCCCAAACATCTAGTTGGCATAACACTGAGAAAACAAATATTTATTTGTGGCTTGCCGCTGATCTTACATATGACGATGTCATGGCCATCGTTTAAGCCAAAATACAAGTCACTAATGTAAAGGTGTAAAAATGCACATTTTCCTATAAAAAGGATGCACATTTTGCCAGAGGTCCTACAAAACGCGATTAAATTAAAAAATGTATTTTTAGATTTTCGCAAAAATATTAATTAGGATCAAAAGAAAACACTCAACTGATATTGGAAACACAGTCTGTTTAGTGTTTTTTGTGATATTTGGAGCTGTGAGGCTCCAAAGTGAGCACCAGTAATAGGGCACGACGCACCGTTTTTGGTTTTAGACATTGTAACGTTGAAAGTACGTCATCTACATATGTCGACAATGTCGATATGGTCGACAATTTAGAGTTGTTTAGAGTCAGCTGGTTATATTATGTACGAATTGAAATAGACTGCTGAATTTAATATAAATCGTCTTACAACTTTAATTTTGGCTCATAGAAAAATAATTATTTATAACTATTATTATTATTTGTTACGATTTTCAGACAAAAACTATCAAATTTATTTAATAATTTACATTGTAATTCAAAATTTTAAGGGCATCACATGAAGTAAAACACATTTTTTTTTGTTTTTCATAACATTTTTGAGTTAACTTTTGTTGTTGTCTTTTCTTTTTCTATAAAATTAAGCTGTCTACATTGTCCACGCGTCGAGTTTAATTCTTGATACTCAATTGTCGACAAGTTTATAACTGCGTAGTCTACACTCTAGTGTACGCGGCCCATCACTGGTGACCGCACTAAGTTGCGGAAAATAGAGACAGAGAATTGTATTTCGGCTTTGAAATTTAATAACTTTGAAATTGAATAACTTTAAAACTTTCAGTTTTACTGTGACTTTGGATTTGTTTTAAAGACTAATATAATTATTATTTAAAAAATTAATATTTCACCAGTTTTAAGTTGTAGTTACGTCCAACTTAAATTTTAAATAACCATTTTTTTAACTTCGTGGCTTAGAACTCATATATCTTTAATATGGATAATAAGCACAAGAGTTATTCAAGGCATCTTAGACTTCAAAGTTCCGACCAAGCCTCGCAGGCGCAGGTGCCGGTGCCAAAGCATAGGAAACGAGGAAGAAAGGCGACCTTCGGCATGCCGAAAATGTTATACCCTTGCAGGTTCTTATCTCCTCGGATTGTTTCAATACAAGTTATATATAGTGATGCAGAATTGATTGCTATTATTCAATACGATGTCCCTAAGCTATTTCTAAATTCAAAACTGGTCTTCATACAAAAGCCTGCACTTCGGCCGACTGTAGCTATTGTGGCTGTTATTTATAATTTTAAATTTTGTATTTATTTAAATATATAAGTAAATTTGGATTTGGAAAATTTGCAATATCTTGACAGATATCAAATGTCGTCCTATAGTTTATATGACAGCTTTACGATATAACGGTCCGATCCGTCTCGTTCCGACAAGCAATGAGCAGCATTTGTGCCAAGTTTCACTAGGACAGCTTTAAAAATGAGAATATAGTTTGCGTTGCTATAGAGAGACAGACCTACGGTCAACAGACAGACATGACAAGATCGACTCCCCTGGTATTTCTGATTCAGAGTACATATACTTTATAGGGTCGGAGATGTCTTTTAAGGTGGTAATCGTTGCAAACTACTGGTTAAAACTAACATACCCTCTGCAATGGTTTCGCTTGCGACAGTGATTCTTAATCAGTTGGGTAAAAAGTAAAGATCTTTACTAAATATTAACTCTCCTGATTTGATTGGAACATTTTTTTTTATCCCACATTAAATGAATTCTAAAAGAATTTACATTATTTTTACTAAAAATGTGGTTCTTTAATTAATAGTAAGTACTCTAAAAAATTAAATTAGTCGACTTGAATAAATAAAATAAATACCGAAAGTAGCCTTTCTTTTTTCTCTCCTAAGTTTTGACTGAAAATAAAAGTCCTCTTCAGTGTTATCGTATAAAATATAATCTTAACACGTTTTAAATAACTTGGTAGGTTTACTTGGGTTTTATAGTGGAATTTCGGCGGCATGGTTCAGACAGCTTACTTACACAACAGCAAGGTTTGTTCTTTACGAAAGTGGAAAGAAATTTGTTGACGCAAACAACTTGGGTGCCAAATTGCAATTAGCAATTTTTGCTGGAATTTTCGGTGGTTTCATTGGAGTACCTAGTGACGTTGTCACAGTGCGATTGCAAAATGATGTTAAGCTCCCAATGGATAAACGACGAAAGTGAGTAGCTCCAATCAAAGTTTAGCATAAAAAATAGCATTTTTTTGTATTTTAGCTACAAACACGTATTTGATGGATTATATCGCATTTGGAAAGAAGAAGGAATTAAGAGTTTCTTTCGTGGAACAGTACCAGCAGTATCGCGCTCTGTCTTGTTAACAATAGGGACAAACGCGACATACGATCAAGTAAAGCAGATTCTAGAAGGACCAGTCAATATTAAAGAGGGACTGCCTCAACATTTTTTAACAGCGTCAATAACAGGTTTCGTCGGAACTTTGATGACTCAGCCTATTGACGTCATTAAAACAACATATATGAATGCAGGCCGTGGTGAATTTAGGGGTTTAGGTGATGTAACTGTAAAAACTGCTAAACAAGGTCCAATGGCATTTTATAAAGGGTTTCTACCTGCTCTTCTACGTGTCGGACCAAATACAATAATCACATTTATGCTTTATGAGCAAGCGCGACTACGATTTGGACATCTTTCAAAAGTTTAGAGAACCAAAAATTACGTTAAACTGCAGTATGAGCAAGACCAAATTCGTTTTGGGTATGTTTCAGATTCAGATTCTTAATCAAAAACTGGTTGGAACTCATTGAAATAGTTAAGATCATTCCAAAACTATTCATATAATTCTTTACTATGAAACTTAATAAATGTGTAGTATACTGAAATTTTGGATGAATGTTAGTTTTCCACTTTAGTTTTAAAGCTTTGATTTAAGAATACAATAGAGCATTCATTCATTAAATACTCAATATTTGTTTGCCCTTCGACCATTATTAAAACGGTCGAACAAACGTAAACGGCAATGTCAAAAGTTTTAAATCCATGCAGGATCTAATTTTCTCTGATCGTTTTTGTTGAAATATGAAGCTAAAATATCCCCAAATTAGTATTTAATAAAATACCAAAAATGGCATTATAGTTCTTAAGTTATTCGGTCACACCTAAAGTGAAACACGCGGTGTATTCCTTCTCTTTTGATTTTGACACTTACGAGAGTGGCTGGTTGCTGGTGCTTAAATAAAAAGTTAACATATCAATATATCACTACAAAACAAATCTGGTATAATTATTTAATTATTTAACGTAGAATCCCAATAGGTTATGGGCCCAGGTCACGTTGAGTTATATAATTAATATAATTTCATCTTAATTAGAAGTGTCTGTGAATTCTTGTTTAAAAAAAAAAGCGCAACATAAAACCGTTTGACGGTGAAAAATATTCTGTTTGGAAATTTAGAATCAGAGCACTTCTCGCTGAACTAGATGTTTTAAAAGTAGTTGATGAGGAAGTTCCTGAGAAAATTACTGATAGTTGGATAAAAGCAGAAAGATGTGCAAAAAGCACGTTGATAGAGCATTTAAGTGATTCGTTTTTGAATTTTGCAACCGCCGACAACACGTCGCGACAAATTCTTAGGAATTTAGACGCCATTTATGAGCGCAAAAGTTTGGCTTCGCAATTAGCTGTTTGAAAGCGATTGCTGTCTCTCAAGCTGCATGGTGAAATAGCATTGCTAGGCCATTCTAATATTTTCGACGAATTAGTAAGTGAGTTGTTAGCGTCAGGCGCGAAAATCGATGAAATGGATAAGGTGTCACATTTGTTGTTGACAATGCCATCTTCATATAATGGAGTAATAACCGCGATTGAGACCTTAGATGAAGAGAATCTTACTCTAGCGTTTGTCAAGAATAGATTACTCGACCACGAAATAAAAATTAAAAACGACAGTAATGATACAAGCAGAAAAGTTATGACAGCAGAAATTCAAAACAAGAGTAATACTAGAAATAGTTATTTTCATAATAATAAAAATAAAATTCGCAAACCATTTAAGGGAAACGGCAAAATGAAATGTCATCACTGTAATAAAGAGGGACATTTTAAAAAAGATCGTTTTGCATATAAACGAATAATGAATGATAAAAATAAAAATAAAGAATAATAAACAGGCACAAACAGCAACAGCACAGCCTGGCTTCTCGTTTATGATAAAAAGTGTGAATTTAAATTCTAAAAGCAAAAATAATGTGAATTTTATTCTGGACTCTGGTGCCACTGACCACCTTATATATGATGAGATGCTATTTATCGACCACATTGATCTGGAATCTCCAATAAAGATTGCCGTTGCCAAGCAAGGAGAATTCATTTATGCAACGAAACGTGGAATTGTGAGGCTGCAGAATAAAAATCAAATCACGCTTGAGGATGTTCTTTATTGCCGTGACGTTGCCGAAAATTTAATTTCTGTCAACGGTGTGAAGATTTTAAAGAATGGAATGGTTATTGCTGAGAATTCAGGTATGTTCAATATGCCAATTTTTGAATTTAAAGCTTTGAATATAAATAATGAAACGAGCAATTTGTTTCGGTTATGGCATGAGAGATTAGCTCACATTAGTAAAGGGAAATTTCTAGAAATAAAGAGAAATAATTTGTTTTGTGATAATAATATTCTAGCCAACGTTAATCCAACTAACGAAATATGTGAAGCCTGTCTGAATGGAAAGCAGGCAAGATTACGTTTCGAAAAGAGTAAAAATAAAGAGCATATAACAAGACCCCTGTTTGTCATCCATTCAGATGTGTGCGGCCCAATCACTCCCGTATCAATTGACGATAAAAACTATTATGTAATTTTCGTAGATCAGTACACACACTATTGTGTAACCTATCTAATAAAACATAAATCAGATGTTTTCACTAAGTTTAAAGATTTTGCGGCAAAAAGTGAAGCACATTTCAACCATAAAATTGTGAATCTCTATATAGATAATGGCAGGGAATACCTATCGACAAAAATGCGTAATTATTGTGTAGAGAAAGGGATAAGTTATCATTTGACTGTACCCTATACCCCGCAATTGAATGGTGTGGCAGAAAGGATGATCCGAACCATAACAGAAAAAGCTCGATCTACGGTTAACGGTGCTCAGTTAGATAAAAGCTTCTGGGGCGAAGCAGTATTAACTGCTACCTTTTTAATTAATAGAACTCCCAGTAGGGCTCAAGGAATAAGTTCGAAAACTCCATATGAGGCGTGGCACAACAGAAAGCCTAGTTTAAAGAATTTTAAAGTCTTTGGTTCAACTGTGTATTATTATTATTGTAAGGGAGTCTCACAGCAGAGAAGAGGCGAGGCACTGCGACCAGAATGATCTTTTGTACCTATAATGCTCTCCCTATCATGACAAAAGCTGTTCTGCTTCTCTGATGAAGCATAACAGGTCTTTTGTCGAGGAACGGACAATGTGCTCGGGAACTGCGGTTTCCACGTGCAGATGTTTCCTCCTAATCCATACCAAGGCTGGACAATCACACAGGATGTGTTTCGTGGTTTCGTCGTCCTCTTTACAGAGCCTGCATTCTGCATCCGAGGACAGACGCATTTTTTTGAGGTGATAGTTCACCAAGTGGTGTCCACTAAGGTAGCCAACAAGGAGATAGAGATCTCTCCGAGAGAGTAGGTTTTTTCTTCGTTTAATCGAGGGATTCGTAAGCTCTCTAGCCTGCCTCATTCCTGGTTGGAAGAACCAGTAGCGTTCGGTCAGCCTATTCGCCCATGTTTTCACAAGACTGTGTATGTCCATGTTAAAAATAGGAAAATGAAATTTGACGAGAAATCATTTAAAGCAATTTTAGTTGGTTATGAAGCAAATGGTTTCAAATTATGGGATGCCCATAATGAAAAGTTTTTTGTGGCAAGAGATGTAATAGTAGATGAAACTAACATGGTTAATTCTAGGTCAAAAAGTCAAATAAAACTCCTGAATGAAAGTAAGGAGGGTGATCAAATAGAGTTCCTGAATAAGAGTTAGGAAGGCGATCAAACAGATTTCTTGAATGAAAGTAAAGAAAATAATGTTTCAATGTCTCCGAATGATAGTAGGAAAGGAAAGTAAGGAAAATAATGTTTCAATGTTTCCGAATGATAGTAGGAAAGGAAATCTCCCGAATGAAAGTAAGGAGTGTGATGAAATAAATGACCTGAATGAGAGTAAGGATGGTGTTGAAACAGAAATCCGGAATGAAAGTACGGAGACAAGTTTTGACCTAGAACAGCCTAGTGAATGTGTTTCAAGAAGAAGTGATAGGTTAAAGAACAGGCCACAAATATCCTATAATGAGGACGAATTTGACTTTAATAGTCACATTCTAAACGCACACACTATCTTTAATGATATTCCTTTGAAGAGATACAAAGCAGGAGGGACAAGTCTTTATGGGAGGAAGCAGTTGGAAATGAATTAAATGCTCATAAAATAAATAATACCTGGTCGATTGTTAGGCCGCCTAAAAATGTAAATGTTGTTGATTGTAAATGGGTATTTACTTTAAAATCGGATGAATATGGAAATCCAGTTCGGTACAAAGCGAGAATAGTTGCGCGTGGTTTCACGCAGAAATATCATATTGATTATGAAGAAACATTTGCTCCTGTGGCTAGGATAGCAAGTTGTCGTTCCTATTCAATTTCCATTCAATATGATTTAAAAATACATCACATGGATGTAAAAAGTGACTTTCTAAATGGAAAGTTAAAAGAGGAAATTTATATGAAAGTTCCTCAAGGTGTGTCATATGTAGTCGGTACTGTATGTAAATTGAATAAAGCAATTTACGGACTCAAGCAAGCAGCTAGGTGCTGGTTCGAGGTGTTTGAGCAAGCACTAAAGGAGTGTGACTTTGTTAATTCGCCAGTTGATCCATGTATTTATACTCTAGATAAAGGCGATGTAAGGAAGAACATATATTTACTTCTGTACGTAGATGATCTGATTATAGCAACAGTAGACATAAGCCAAATGAAATATTTTAAAGAGTATGTAATGAACAAGTTCAGAATGACTGACTTGAATGAAATACGATATTTCATTGGAATGCGAATATAAATTTGCAATGATAAAATACTCTTAAGTCAGTCTGCATATATTAAAAAGATTTTGAATAAATTCGAAATGGATGATTGCAAATCAGTGAGTACACCCCTTGCAAGCAAGCTGAATTATGAGTTGTTAAATTCAGATGAGAGATATGACGCACCATGTAGAAATCTAGTCGGTTGTCTGATGTATGTAATGCTTTGTACGCGGCCAGACTTAGCTACTGCTGTAAATATTTTAAGTCGATATATGAATAAAAATAATGCAGAATTATGGGTATGCTTAAAAAGAATTCTTAGATATTTGAAAGGCAATATCGGTATAAAGTTAGTTTTCAGAAAAAATGAAAATTCTGAAAATATATTTACAGGGTATGTAGATTCTGACTGGGGAGGAAATGAGATAGACAGGAAAAGTACAACTGGTTTTATTTTTAAAATGTTTAATTCAAACACAATATGTTGGAACACAAAGCGTCAAAGTTCAGTAGCTGCTTCGTCGACTGAAGGTGAATATATGGCTTTGTTCGAAGCAGTAAGAGAAGCTTTGTGGTTGAGATCTCTTTTAGAGAGTGTGAATATTAAATTAGAAAGACCTATAAAAATATTTGAAGATAATCATTGATGTATTAGTATAGCTAATAATCCCTCATGCCATAAAAGATCAAAACACATTGATATTAAATATCATTTTGCAAGAGAACAAATAGAAAATAATGTTATTTGTATTGAGTATATATCCACAGAGAACCAACTTACAGATATATTCACCAAGCCCTTACCAGCGGCACGTTTTCTTGACTTGCGAAGTAAAATGGGACTATCTGAAGAACAACCGAAATAACTAATAATAATATAGTTGTAACTAATTTTATGACTTTTGAAGACAGTCTTTAATTTTATTTCTCATAAAGAAATATGAAATATGTTTGTTTGTAGCTATTACTTTATTTAATTATAAGAGTGATCTGATTGGGTTTTATGGGTTTTCCCAATCCTAGCAGAAAATGCTGGAAGTAGATAGGAAATGCGGGTTCTGGGACAAAAAGTGGAGTGGGGAATAAAAATTAATGGGGTGTGACGAGGGGGGGTTAGGTAATTAAGGTACCTAATTAGCATATTAATGGGTTTTTTTGGGGTGATCGGTCAATTTAGGGTCCTAATTAGCATATTAATGGGTTTTTTTGGGGTGATCGCTCAATTTAGGGTCCTAATTAGCATATTAATGGGTTTTTTCTGGGACAAAAAGTGGAGTGGGTGGGATAAAATTAGCGGTGCGTGACGAGGGGTCGGAAATTTAGGGTCCTAATTCGGTAATAAATTAGGGTGGGAAGTGTTAAAGGTTGACAGGTGAGTTTATGCAAATGAGCATGCATGATCATGTTTACATGAACACGTGTTAGGGTTTGTGGGTGCATGCACGCTTCAGTGCACACACGCATGTGACTCATGGGGATCGCTGACGAGGGGTCGGAAATTTAGGGTCCTAATTCGGTAATAAATTAGGGTGGGAAGTGTTAAAGGTTGTCAGGTGAGTTTATGAAAATGAGCATGCATGATCATGTTTACATGAACACGTGTTAGGGTTTGTGGGTGCATGCACGCTTCAGTGCACACACGCGTGTGACTCATAGGGTTAACAGGTGAGTATATGCAAATGAGCACGCATGATCGGGTTTACATACACACGTGTTAGGGTGTGTGGGTGAATGCATGCGTCAGTGCACACACGCATGTGACTCATGGGGATCGCTGACGAGGGTAATATTTGAGAGGCCGGGACACCCTACCACAACATGATAATGTGTGTAT
>JAEIFQ010000846.1:0-74081 GCA_018904025.1 Zaprionus vittiger | reverse complement strand
AAGTCAAAATATCAAAATTCTAAATTTTGAAAAATTTTGAAAATGTTGTAAGGGGGGTGCTTCGAAAAATTCAAATTCTAATTTACACCTAAATTAAGGGTTTTTCTTCGATATTTTTCACAATTTTTACCGCAAAGACTTTTTGAAGGAAATTTTATACTACTTATGACTACCTCTCATCAACTTAAGTCAAAATATCAAAATTCTAAATTTTGAAAAATTTTGAAAATGTTGTAAGGGGGTGCTTTATCACAAATTTACACCTAAATTAAGGGTTTTTCTTCGATATTTTCCACAATTTTCATCGCAAAGACTTTTCGAAGGACATTTTATACTATTTATGACTAGCTTTATCAATTTAAGTCAAAATATCGATATTCTAAATTTTGAAAAATTTTGAAAATGTTGTAAGGGGGGTGCTTCGAAAAATTCATATTCTAATTTACACCTAAATTAAGGGTTTTTCTTCGATATTTTCCACAATTTTCACCGCAAAGACTTTTCGAAGGACATTTTATACTATTTATGACTAGCTTTATCAATATAAGTCAAAATATCGAAATTCTAAATTTTGAAAAATTTTGAAAATGTTGTAAGGGGGGTGCTTCGAAAAATTCAAATTCAAATTTACACCTAAATTAAGGGTTTTTCTTCGATATTTTCCACAATTTTCATCGCAAAGACTTTTCGAAGGACATTTTATACTATTTATGACTAGCTTTATCAATTTAAGTCAAAATATCGATATTCTAAATTTTGAAAAATTTTGAAAATGTTGTAAGGGGGGTGCTTCGAAAAATTCAAATTCAAATTTACACCTAAATTAAGGGTTTTTCTTCGATATTTTTCACAATTTTCACCGCAAAGACTTTTTGAAGGACATTTTATACTACTTATGACTACCTCTATCAACTTAAGTCAAAATATCAAAATTCTAAATTTTGAAAAATTTTGAAAATGTTGTAAGGGGGTGCTTTATCACAAATTTACACCTAAATTAAGGGTTTTTCTTCGATATTTTCCACAATTTTCATCGCAAAGACTTTTCGAAGGACATTTTATACTATTTATGACTAGCTTTATCAATTTAAGTCAAAATATCGATATTCTAAATTTTGAAAAATTTTGAAAATGTTGTAAGGGGGTGCTTCGAAAAATTCAAATTCAAATTTACACCTAAATTAAGGGTTTTTCTTCGATATTTTTCACAATTTTCACCGCAAAGACTTTTCGAAGGACATTTTATACTACTTATGACTACCTCTATCAACTTAAGTCAAAATATCAAAATTCTAAATTTTGAAAAATTTTGAAAATGTTGTAAGGGGGTGCTTTATCACAAATTTACACCTAAATTAAGGGTTTTTCTTCGATATTTTCCACAATTTTCATCGCAAAGACTTTTCGAAGGACATTTTATACTACTTATGACTACCTCTATCAATTTAAGTCAAAATATCAAAATTCTAAATTTTGAAAAATTTTGAAAATGTTGTAAGGGCGGTGCTTCGAAAAATTCAAATTCAAATTTACACCTAAATTAAGGGTTTTTTCTTCGATATTTTTCACAATTTTCACCGCAAAGACTTTTTGAAGGACATTTTATACTACTTATGACTACCTCTATCAACTTAAGTCAAAATATCAAAATTCTAAATTTTGAAAAATTTTGAAAATGTTGTAAGGGGGGTGCTTTATCACAAATTTACATCTAAATTAAGGGTTTTTCTTCGATATTTTCCACAATTTTCATCGCAAAGACTTTTCGAAGGACATTTTATACTATTTATGACTAGCTTTATCAATTTAAGTCAAAATATCGATATTCTAAATTTTGAAAAATTTTGAAAATGTTGTAAGGGGGGTGCTTCGAAAAATTCAAATTCAAATTTACACCTAAATTAAGGGTTTTTCTTCGATATTTTTCACAATTTTCACCGCAAAGACTTTTTGAAGGACATTTTATACTACTTATGACTACCTCTATCAACTTAAGTCAAAATATCAAAATTCTAAATTTTGAAAAATTTTGAAAATGTTGTAAGGGGGGTGCTTCGAAAAATTCAAATTCAAATTTACACCTAAATAAAGGGTTTTTCTTCGATATTTTCCACAATTTTCATCGCAAAGACTTTTCGAAGGACATTTTATACTATTTATGACTAGCTTTATCAATTTAAGTCAAAATATCGAAATTCTAAATTTTGAAAAATTTTGAAAATGTTGTAAGGGGGGTGCTTCGAAAAATTCAAATTCAAATTTACACCTAAATTAAGGGTTTTTCTTCGATATTTTCCACAATTTTCATCGCAAAGACTTTTCGAAGGACATTTTATACTATTTATGACTAGCTTTATCAATTTAAGTCAAAATATCGATATTCTAAATTTTGAAAAATTTTGAAAATGTTGTAAGGGGGATGCTTCGAAAAATTCAAATTCAAATTAAGGGTTTTTCTTCGATATTTTCCACAATTTTCATCGCAAAGACTTTTCGAAGGACATTTTATACTATTTATGACTAGCTTTATCAATTTAAGTCAAAATATCGATATTCTAAATTTAAAAAAATTTTGAAAATGTTGTAAGGGGGGTGCTTCGAAAAATTCAAATTCAAATTTACACCTAAATTAAGGGTTTTTCTTCGATATTTTCCACAATTTTCATCGCAAAGACTTTTCGAAGGACATTTTATACTATTTATGACTAGCTTTATCAATTTAAGTCAAAATATCGATATTCTAAATTTTGAAAAATTTTGAAAATGTTGTAAGGGGGGTGCTTCGAAAAATTCAAATTCAAATTTACACCTAAATTAAGGGTTTTTCTTCGATATTTTCCACAATTTTCACCGCAAAGACTTTTCGAAGGACATTTTATACTATTTATGACTAGCTTTATCAATTTAAGTCAAAATATCGAAATTCTACATTTTGAAAAATTTTGAAAATGTTGTAAGGGGGGTGCTTCGAAAAATTCAAATTCAAATTTACACCTAAATTAAGGGTTTTTCTTCGATATTTTCCACAATTTTCACCGCAAAGACTTTTCGAAGGACATTTTATACTATTTATGACTAGCTTTATCAATTTAAGTCAAAATATCGAAATTCTAAATTTTGAAAAATTCTGAAAATGTTGTATGGGGGTGCTTCGAAAAATTCAAATTCAAATTTACACCTAAATTAAGGGTTTTTCTTCGATATTTTCCACAATTTTCATCGCAAAGACTTTTCGAAGGACATTTCATACTATTTATGACTAGCTTTATCAATTTAAGTCAAAATATCGAAATTCTAAATTTTGAACAATTTTGAAAATGTTGTAAGGGGGGTGCTTCGAAAAATTCAAATTCAAATTTACACCTAAATTAAGGGTTTTTCTTCGATATTTTCCACAATTTTCATCGCAAAGACTTTTCGAAGGACATTTCATACTATTTATGACTAGCTTTATCAATTTAAGTCAAAATATCGATATTCTAAATTTTGAAAAATTTTGAAAATGTTGTAAGGGGGATGCTTCGAAAAATTCAAATTCAAATTAAGGGTTTTTCTTCGATATTTTCCACAATTTTCACCGCAAAGACTTTTCGAAGGACATTTTACACTATTTATGACTAGCTTTATCAATTTAAGTCAAAATATCGATATTCTAAATTTAAAAAAATTTTGAAAATGTTGTAAGGGGGGTGCTTCGAAAAATTCAAATTCAAATTTACACCTAAATTAAGGGTTTTTCTTCGATATTTTCCACAATTTTCATCGCAAAGACTTTTCGAAGGACATTTTATACTATTTATGACTAGCTTTATCAATTTAAGTCAAAATATCGATATTCTAAATTTTGAAAAATTTTGAAAATATTGTAAGGGGGGTGCTTCGAAAAATTCAAATTCAAATTTACACCTAAATTAAGGGTTTTTCTTCGATATTTTCCACAATTTTCATCGTAAAGACTGTTCGAAGGACATTTTATACTACTTATGACTAGCTTTATCAATTTAAGTCAAAATATCAAAATTCTAAATTTTGAAAAATTTTGAAAATGTTGTAAGGGGGGTGCTTTATCACAAATTTACACCTAAATTAAGGGTTTTTCTTCGATATTTTCCACAATTTTCATCGCAAAGACTTTTCGAAGGACATTTTATACTACTTATGACTACCTCTATCAATTTAAGTCAAAATATCAAAATTCTAAATTTTGAAAAATTTTGAAAATGTTGTAAGGGGGCTGCTTCGAAAAATTCAAATTCTAATTTACACCTAAATTAAGGGTTTTTCTTCGATATTTTCCACAATTTTCACCGCAAAGACTTTTTGAAGGAAATTTTATACTACTTATGACTACCTCTATCAACTTAAGTCAAAATATCAAAATTCTAAATTTTGAAAAATTTTGAAAATGTTGTAAGGGGGGTGCTTTATCACAAATTTACACCTAAATTAAGGGTTTTTCTTCGATATTTTCCACAATTTTCATCGCAAAGACTTTTCGAATGACATTTTATACTATTTATGACTAGCTTTATCAATTTAAGTCAAAATATCGATATTCTAAATTTTGAAAAATTTTGAAAATGTTGTAAGGGGGGTGCTTCGAAAAATTCAAATTCAAATTTACACCTAAATTAAGGGTTTTTCTTCGATATTTTTCACAATTTTCACCGCAAAGACTTTTTGAAGGACATTTTATACTACTTATGACTACCTCTATCAACTTAAGTCAAAATATCAAAATTCTAAATTTTGAAAAATTTTGAAAATGTTGTAAGGGGGTGCTTTATCACAAATTTACACCTAAATTAAGGGTTTTTCTTCGATATTTTCCACAATTTTCATCGCAAAGACTTTTCGAAGGACATTTTATACTATTTATGACTAGCTTTATCAATTTAAGTCAAAATATCGATATTCTAAATTTTGAAAAATTTTGAAAATGTTGTAAGGGGGTGCTTCGAAAAATTCAAATTCAAATTTACACCTAAATTAAGGGTTTTTCTTCGATATTTTTCACAATTTTCACCGCAAAGACTTTTCGAAGGACATTTTATACTACTTATGACTACCTCTATCAACTTAAGTCAAAATATCAAAATTCTAAATTTTGAAAAATTTTGAAAATGTTGTAAGGGGGGTGCTTTATCACAAATTTACACCTAAATTAAGGGTTTTTCTTCGATATTTTCCACAATTTTCATCGCAAAGACTTTTCGAAGGACATTTTATACTACTTATGACTACCTCTATCAATTTAAGTCAAAATATCAAAATTGTAAATTTTGAAAAATTTTGAAAATGTTGTAAGGGGGGTGCTTCGAAAAATTAAAATTCAAATTTACACCTAAATTAAGGGTTTTTCTTCGATATTTTTCACAATTTTCACCGCAAAGACTTTTTGAAGGACATTTTATACTACTTATGACTACCTCTATCAACTTAAGTCAAAATATCAAAATTCTAAATTTTGAAAAATTTTGAAAATGTTGTAAGGGGGGTGCTTTATCACAAATTTACACCTAAATTAAGGGTTTTTCTTCGATATTTTCCACAATTTTCATCGCAAAGACTTTTCGAAGGACATTTTATACTATTTATGACTAGCTTTATCAATTTAAGTCAAAATATCGAAATTCTAAATTTTGAAAAATTTTGAAAATGTTGTAAGGGGGGTGCTTCGAAAAATTAAAATTCAAATTTACACCTAAATTAAGGGTTTTTCTTCGATATTTTCCACAATTTTCATCGCAAAGACTTTTCGAAGGACATTTTATACTACTTATGACTACCTCTATCAATTTAAGTCAAAATATCAAAATTCTAAATTTTGAAAAATTTTGAAAATGTTGTAAGGGGGGTGCTTCGAAAAATTCAAATTCTAATTTACACCTAAATTAAGGGTTTTTCTTCGATATTTTTCACAATTTTCACCGCAAAGACTTTTTGAAGGCCATTTTATACTACTTATGACTACCTCTATCAACTTAAGTCAAAATATCAAAATTCTAAATTTTGAAAAATTTTGAAAATGTTGTAAGGGGGGTGCTTTATCACAAATTTACACCTAAATTAAGGGTTTTTCTTCGATATTTTCCACAATTTTCATCGCAAAGACTTTTCGAAGGACATTTTATACTATTTATGACTAGCTTTATCAATTTAAGTCAAAATATCGATATTCTAAATTTTGAAAATGTTGTAAGGGGGGTGCTTCGAAAAATTCAAATTCAAATTTACACCTAAATTAAGGGTTTTTCTTCGATATTTTTCACAATTTTCACCGCAAAGACTTTTTGAAGGACATTTTATACTACTTATGACTACCTCTATCAACTTAAGTCAAAATATCAAAAATCTAAATTTTGAAAAATTTTGAAAATGTTGTAAGGGGGGTGCTTTATCACAAATTTACACCTAAATTAAGGGTTTTTCTTCGATATTTTCCACAATTTTCATCGCAAAGACTTTTCGAAGGACATTTTATACTATTTATGACTAGCTTTATCAATTTAAGTCAAAATATCGAAATTCTAAATTTTGAAAAATTTTGAAAATGTTGTAAGGGGGGTGCTTCGAAAAATCAAAATTCAAATTTACACCTAAATTAAGGGTTTTTCTTCGATATTTTCCACAATTTTCATCGCAAAGACTTTTCGAAGGACATTTTATACTACTTATGACTACCTCTATCAATTTAAGTCAAAATATCGATATTCTAAATTTAAAAAAAATTTTGAAAATGTTGTAAGGGGGGTGCTTCGAAAAATTCAAATTCAAATTTACACCTAAATTAAGGGTTTTTCTTCGATATTTTCCACAATTTTCATCGCAAAGACTTTTCGAAGGACATTTTATACTATTTATGACTAGCTTTATCAATTTAAGTCAAAATATCGATATTCTAAATTTTGAAAAATTTTGAAAATGTTGTAAGGGGGGGTGCTTCGAAAAATTCAAATTCAAATTTACACCTAAATTAAGGGTTTTTCTTCGATATTTTTCACAATTTTCACCGCAAAGACTTTTGAAGGACATTTTATACTACTTATGACTACCTCTATCAACTTAAGTCAAAATATCAAAATTCTAAATTTTGAAAAATTTTGAAAATGTTGTAAGGGGGGTGCTTTATCACAAATTTACACCTTAATTAAGGGTTTTTCTTCGATATTTTCCACAATTTTCATCGCAAAGACTTTTCGAAGGACATTTTATACTATTTATGACTAGCTTTATCAATTTAAGTCAAAATATCGAAATTCTACATTTTGAAAAATTTTGAAAATGTTGTAAGGGGGTGCTTCGAAAAATTCAAATTCAAATTTACACCTAAATTAAGGGTTTTTCTTCGATATTTTCCACAATTTTCACCGCAAAGACTTTTCGAAGGACATTTTATACTATTTATGACTAGCTTTATCAATTTAAGTCAAAATATCGAAATTCTAAATTTTGAAAAATTCTGAAAATGTTGTAAGGGGGTGCTTCGAAAAATTCAAATTCAAATTTACACCTAAATTAAGGGTTTTTCTTCGATATTTTCCACAATTTTCATCGCAAAGACTTTTCGAAGGACATTTTATACTATTTATGACTAGCTTTATCAATTTAAGTCAAAATATCGAAATTCTAAATTTTGAAAAATTTTGAAAATGTTGTAAGGGGGGTGCTTCGAAAAAATTCAAATTCAAATTTACACCTAAATTAAGGGTTTTTCTTCGATATTTTCCACAATTTTCATCGCAAAGACTTTTCGAAGGACATTTTATACTACTTATGACTAGCTTTATCAATTTAAGTCAAAATATCGATATTCTAAATTTTGAAAAATTTTGAAAATGTTGTAAGGGGGGTGCTTCGAAAAATTCAAATTCAAATTAAATAAGGGTTTTTCTTCGATATTTTCCACAATTTTCATCGCAAAGACTTTTCGAAGGACATTTTATACTATTTATGACTAGCTTTATCAATTTAAGTCAAAATATCGAAATTCTAAATTTTGAAAAATTTTGAAAATGTTGTAAGGGGGGTGCTTCGAAAAATTCAAATTCAAATTTACACCTAAATTAAGGGTTTTTCTTCGATATTTTCCACAATTTTCATCGCAAAGACTTTTCGAAGGACATTTTATACTATTTATGACTAGCTTTATCAATTTAAGTCAAAATATCAAAATTCTAAATTTTGAAAAATTTTGAAAATGTTGTAAGGGGGGTGCTTTATCACAAATTTACACCTAAATTAAGGGTTTTTCTTCGATATTTTCCACAATTTTGACCGCAAAGACTTTTCGAAGGACATTTTATACTATTTATGACTAGCTTTATCAATTTAAGTCAAAATATCGAAATTCTAAATTTTGAAAAATTTTGAAAATGTTGTAAGGGGGTGCTTTGAAAAATTCAACAAATTTACACCTAAATTAAGGGTTTTTCTTCGATATTTTCCACAATTTTCATCGCAAAGACTTTTCGAAGGACATTTTATACTATTTATGACTAGCTTTATCAATTTAAGTCAAAATATCGAAATTCTAAATTTTGAAAAATTTTGAAAATGTTGTAAGGGGGGTGCTTCGAAAAATTCAAATTCAAATTTACACCTAAATTAAGGGTTTTTCTTCGATATTTTCCACAATTTTCACCGCAAAGACTTTTCGAAGGACATTTTATACTATTTATGACTAGCTTTATCAATTTAAGTCAAAATATCGATATTCTAAATTTAAAAAAAATTTTGAAAATGTTGTAAGGGGGGTGCTTCGAAAAATTCAAATTCAAATTTACACCTAAATTAAGGGTTTTTCTTCGATATTTTCCACAATTTTCATCGCAAAGACTTTTCGAAGGACATTTTATACTATTTATGACTAGCTTTATCAATTTAAGTCAAAATATCGATATTCTAAATTTTGAAAAATTTTGAAAATGTTGTAAGGGGGGTGCTTCGAAAAATTCAAATTCAAATTTACACCTAAATTAAGGGTTTTTCTTCGATATTTTCCACAATTTTCACCGCAAAGACTTTTCGAAGGACATTTTATACTACTTATGACCCACAACTAAAAAATATTTTTTTTTGTCTTGGTTCTTATTCACATTATTCTAGCTTTATCAATTTAAGTCAAAATATCGAAATTCTAAATTTTGAAAAATTTTGAAAATGTTGTAAGGGGGGTGCTTCGAAAAATTCAAATTCAAATTTACACCTAAATTAAGGGTTTTTCTTCGATATTTTCCACAATTTTCACCGCAAAGACTTTTCGAAGGACATTTTATACTATTTATGACTAGCTTTATCAATTTAAGTCAAAATATCGATATTCTAAATTTAAAAAAAATTTTGAAAATGTTGTAAGGGGGGTGCTTCGAAAAATTCAAATTCAAATTTACACCTAAATTAAGGGTTTTTCTTCGATATTTTCCACAATTTTCATCGCAAAGACTTTTCGAAGGACATTTTATACTATTTATGACTAGCTTTATCAATTTAAGTCAAAATATCGATATTCTAAATTTTGAAAAATTTTGAAAATGTTGTAAGGGGGGTGCTTCGAAAAATTCAAATTCAAATTTACACCTAAATTAAGGGTTTTTCTTCGATATTTTCCACAATTTTCACCGCAAAGACTTTTTGAAGGACATTTTATACTACTTATGACTACCTCTATCAACTTAAGTCAAAATATCAAAATTCTAAATTTTGAAAAATTTTGAAAATGTTGTAAGGGGGTGCTTTAAAATTCAACAAATTTACACCTAAATTAAGGGTTTTTCTTCGATATTTTCCACAATTTTCATCGCAAAGACTTTTCGAAGGACATTTTATACTATTTATGACTAGCTTTATCAATTTAAGTCAAAATATCGAAATTCTAAATTTTGAAAAATTTTGAAAATGTTGTAAGGGGGGTGCTTCGAAAAATTCAAATTCAAATTTACACCTAAATTAAGGGTTTTTCTTCGATATTTTCCACAATTTTCACCGCAAAGACTTTTCGAAGGACATTTTATACTATTTATGACTAGCTTTATCAATTTAAGTCAAAATATCGAAATTCTAAATTTTGAAAAATTCTGAAAATGTTGTAAGGGGGGTGCTTCGAAAAATTCAAATTCAAATTTACACCTAAATTAAGGGTTTTTCTTCGATATTTTCCACAATTTTCATCGCAAAGACTTTTCGAAGGACATTTTATACTATTTATGACTAGCTTTATCAATTTAAGTCAAAATATCGAAATTCTAAATTTTGAAAAATTTTGAAAATGTTGTAAGGGGGTGCTTCGAAAAATTCAAATTCAAATTTACACCTAAATTAAGGGTTTTTCTTCGATATTTTCCACAATTTTCATCGCAAAGACTTTTCGAAGGACATTTTATACTACTTATGACTAGCTTTATCAATTTAAGTCAAAATATCGATATTCTAAATTTTGAAAAATTTTGAAAATGTTGTAAGGGGGTGCTTCGAAAAATTCAAATTCAAATTAACAAAAAGGGTTTTTCTTCGATATTTTCCACAATTTTCATCGCAAAGACTTTTCGAAGGACATTTTATACTATTTATGACTAGCTTTATCAATTTAAGTCAAAATATCGAAATTCTAAATTTTGAAAAATTTTGAAAATGTTGTAAGGGGGGTGCTTCGAAAAATTCAAATTCAAATTTACACCTAAATTAAGGGTTTTTCTTCGATATTTTCCACAATTTTCATCGCAAAGACTTTTCGAAGGACATTTTATACTATTTATGACTAGCTTTATCAATTTAAGTCAAAATATCGATAAAAATTCTAAATTTTGAAAAATTTTGAAAATGTTGTAAGGGGGGGTGCTTCGAAAAATTCAAATTCAAATTTACACCTAAATTAAGGGTTTTTCTTCGATATTTTCCACAATTTTCACCGCAAAGACTTTTCGAAGGACATTTTATACTATTTATGACTAGCTTTATCAATTTAAGTCAAAATATCGAAATTCTAAATTTTGAAAAATTTTGAAAATGTTGTAAGGGGGGTGCTTCGAAAAATTCAAATTCAAATTTACACCTAAATTAAGGGTTTTTCTTCGATATTTTCCACAATTTTCACCGCAAAGACTTTTCGAAGGACATTTTATACTATTTATGACTAGCTTTATCAATTTAAGTCAAAATATCGAAATTCTAAATTTTGAAAAATTTTGAAAATGTTGTAAGGGGGTGCTTCGAAAAATTCAAATTCAAATTTACACCTAAATTAAGGGTTTTTCTTCGATATTTTCCACAATTTTCATCGCAAAGACTTTTCGAAGGACATTTTATACTATTTATGACTAGCTTTATCAATTTAAGTCAAAATATCGAAATTCTAAATTTTGAAAAATTTTGAAAATGTTGTAAGGGGGGTGCTTCGAAAAATTCAAATTCAAATTAAGGGTTTTTCTTCGATATTTTCCACAATTTTCATCGCAAAGACTTTTCGAAGGACATTTTATACTATTTATGACTAGCTTTATCAATTTAAGTCAAAATATCGAAATTCTAAATTTTAAAAAATTTTGAAAATGTTGTAAGGGGGGTGCTTCGAAAAATTCAAATTCAAATTTACACCTAAATTAAGGGTTTTTCTTCGATATTTTCCACAATTTTCATCGCAAAGACTTTTCGAAGGACATTTTATACTATTTATGACTAGCTTTATCAATTTAAGTCAAAATATCGATATTCTAAATTTTGAAAAATTTTGAAAATGTTGTAAGGGGGGTGCTTCGAAAAATTCAAATTCAAATTTACACCTAAATTAAGGGTTTTTCTTCGATATTTTCCACAATTTTCATCGCAAAGACTTTTCGAAGGACATTTTATACTATTTATGACTAGCTTTATCAATTTAAGTCAAAATATCGAAATTCTAAATTTTGAAAAATTTTGAAAATGTTGTAAGGGGGGCTTCGAAAAATTCAAATTCAAATTTACACCTAAATTAAGGGTTTTTCTTCGATATTTTCCACAATTTTCATCGTAAAGACTTTTCGAAGGACATTTTATACTACTTATGACTAGCTTTATCAATTTAAGTCAAAATATCAAAATTCTAAATTTTGAAAAATTTTGAAAATGTTGTAAGGGGGGTGCTTTGAAAAATTCAAATTCAAATTTACACCTAAATTAAGGGTTTTTCTTCGATATTTTCCACAATTTTCATCGCAAAGACTTTTCGAAGGACATTTTATACTACTTATGACTACCTCTATCAATTTAAGTCAAAATATCAAAATTCTAAATTTTGAAAAATTTTGAAAATGTTGTAAGGGGGGTGCTTCGAAAAATTCAAATTCAAATTTACACCTAAATTAAGGGTTTTTCTTCGATATTTTCCACAATTTTCATCGCAAAGACTTTTCGAAGGACATTTTATACTATTTATGACTAGCTTTATCAATTTAAGTCAAAATATCGAAATTCTAAATTTTGAAAAATTTTGAAAATGTTGTAAGGGGGGTGCTTCGAAAAATTCAAATTCAAATTTACACCTAAATTAAGGGTTTTTCTTCGATATTTTCCACAATTTTCACCGCAAAGACTTTTCGAAGGACATTTTATACTACTTATGACTAGCTTTATCAATTTAAGTCAAAATATCAAAATTCTAAATTTTGAAAAATTTTGAAAATGTTGTAAGGGGGGTGCTTTGAAAAATTCAAATTCAAATTTACACCTAAATTAAGGGTTTTTCTTCGATATTTTCCACAATTTTCATCGCAAAGACTTTTCGAAGGACATTTTATACTATTTATGACTAGCTTTATCAATTTAAGTCAAAATATCGAAATTCTAAATTTTGAAAAATTTTGAAAATGTTGTAAGGGGGGTGCTTCGAAAAATTCAAATTCAAATTTACACCTAAATTAAGGGTTTTTCTTCGATATTTTCCACAATTTTCATCGCAAAGACTTTTCGAAGGACATTTTATACTATTTATGACTAGCTTTATCAATTTAAGTCAAAATATCGAAATTCTAAATTTTGAAAAATTTTGAAAATGTTGTAAGGGGGGTGCTTCGAAAAATTCAAATTCAAATTTACACCTAAATTAAGGGTTTTTCTTCGATATTTTCCACAATTTTCATCGCAAAGACTTTTCGAAGGACATTTTATACTATTTATGACTAGCTTTATCAATTTAAGTCAAAATATCGAAATTCTAAATTTTGAAAAATTTTGAAAATGTTGTAAGGGGGGTGCTTCGAAAAATTCAAATTCAAATTTACACCTAAATTAAGGGTTTTTCTTCGATATTTTCCACAATTTTCACCGCAAAGACTTTTCGAAGGACATTTTATACTATTTATGACTAGCTTTATCAATTTAAGTCAAAATATCGAAATTCTAAATTTTGAAAAATTTTGAAAATGTTGTAAGGGGGGTGCTTCGAAAAATTCAAATTCAAATTTACACCTAAATTAAGGGTTTTTCTTCGATATTTTCCACAATTTTCACCGCAAAGACTTTTCGAAGGACATTTTATACTATTTATGACTAGCTTTATCAATTTAAGTCAAAATATCGAAATTCTAAATTTTGAAAAATTTTGAAAATGTTGTAAGGGGGGTGCTTCGAAAAATTCAAATTCAAATTTACACCTAAATTAAGGGTTTTTCTTCGATATTTTCCACAATTTTCATCGCAAAGACTTTTCGAAGGACATTTTATACTATTTATGACTAGCTTTATCAATTTAAGTCAAAATATCGAAATTCTAAAATTTTAAAAAATTTTAAAAATTGGTAAGGGGGTGCTTCGAAAAATTCAAATTCAAATTTACACCTAAATTAAGGGTTTTTCTTCGATATTTTCCACAATTTTCATCGCAAAGACTTTTCGAAGGACATTTTATACTATTTATGACTAGCTTTATCAATTTAAGTCAAAATATCGAAATTCTAAATTTTGAAAAATTTTGAAAATGTTGTAAGGGGGGTGCTTCGAAAAATTCAAATTCAAATTTACACCTAAATTAAGGGTTTTTCTTCGATATTTTCCACAATTTTCATCGCAAAGACTTTTCGAAGGACATTTTATACTATTTATGACTAGCTTTATCAATTTAAGTCAAAATATCGAAATTCTAAATTTTGAAAAATTTTGAAAATGTTGTAAGGGGGGTGCTTCGAAAAATTCAAATTCAAATTTACACCTAAATTAAGGGTTTTTCTTCGATATTTTCCACAATTTTCATCGCAAAGACTTTTCGAAGGACATTTTATACTATTTATGACTAGCTTTATCAATTTAAGTCAAAATATCGAAATTCTAAATTTTGAAAAATTTTGAAAATGTTGTAAGGGGGTGCTTCGAAAAATTCAAATTCAAATTTACACCTAAATTAAGGGTTTTTCTTCGATATTTTCCACAATTTTCATCGCAAAGACTTTTCGAAGGACATTTTATACTACTTATGACTAGCTTTATCAATTTAAGTCAAAATATCAAAATTCTAAATTTTGAAAAATTTTGAAAATGTTGTAAGGGGGGTGCTCTTCGAAAAATTCAAATTCAAATTTACACCTAAATTAAGGGTTTTTCTTCGATATTTTCCACAATTTTCATCGCAAAGACTTTTCGAAGGACATTTTATACTACTTATGACTAGCTCTATCAATTTAAGTCAAAATATCAAAATTCTAAATTTTGAAAAATTTTGAAAATGTTGTAAGGGGGGGTGCTTCGAAAAATTCAAATTCAAATTTACACCTAAATTAAGGGTTTTTCTTCGATATTTTCCACAATTTTCATCGCAAAGACTTTTCGAAGGACATTTTATACTATTTATGACTAGCTTTATCAATTTAAGTCAAAATATCGAAATTCTAAATTTTGAAAAATTTTGAAAATGTTGTAAGGGGGGTGCTTCGAAAAATTCAAATTCAAATTTACACCTAAATTAAGGGTTTTTCTTCGATATTTTCCACAATTTTCACCGCAAAGACTTTTCGAAGGACATTTTATACTACTTATGACTAGCTTTATCAATTTAAGTCAAAATATCAAAATTCTAAATTTTGAAAAATTTTGAAAATGTTGTAAGGGGGGTGCTTTAAAAAAAATTCAAATTCAAATTTACACCTAAATTAAGGGTTTTTCTTCGATATTTTCCACAATTTTCATCGCAAAGACTTTTCGAAGGACATTTTATACTATTTATGACTAGCTTTATCAATTTAAGTCAAAATATCGAAATTCTAAATTTTGAAAAATTTTGAAAATGTTGTAAGGGGGGTGCTTCGAAAAATTCAAATTCAAATTTACACCTAAATTAAGGGTTTTTCTTCGATATTTTTCACAATTTTCACCGCAAAGACTTTTCGAAGGACATTTTATACTATTTATGACTTAACCTTTATCAATTTAAGTCAAAATATCAAAATTCTAAATTTTGAAAAATTTTGAAAATGTTGTAAGGGGGGTGCTTCAAAAAAAATTCAAATTCAAATTTACACCTAAATTAAGGGTTTTTCTTCGATATTTTCCACAATTTTCATCGCAAAGACTTTTCGAAGGACATTTTATACTACTTATGACTAGCTTTATCAATTTAAGTCAAAATATCAAAATTCTAAATTTTGAAAAATTTTGAAAATGTTGTAAGGGGGGTGCTTCGAAAAATTCAAATTCAAATTTACACCTAAATTAAGGGTTTTTCTTCGATATTTTCCACAATTTTCACCGCAAAGACTTTTCGAAGGACATTTTATACTACTTATGACTAGCTTTATCAATTTAAGTCAAAATATCGAAATTCTAAATTTTGAAAAATTTTGAAAATGTTGTAAGGGGGGTGCTATCGAAAAATTCAAATTCAAATTTACACCTAAATTAAGGGTTTTTCTTCGATATTTTCCACAATTTTCATCGCAAAGACTTTTCGAAGGACATTTTATACTATTTATGACTAGCTTTATCAATTTAAGTCAAAATATCGAAATTCTAAATTTTGAAAAATTTTGAAAATGTTGTAAGGGGGGTGCTTCGAAAAATTCAAATTCAAATTTACACCTAAATTAAGGGTTTTTCTTCGATATTTTCCACAATTTTCATCGCAAAGACTTTTCGAAGGACATTTTATACTACTTATGACTAGCTTTATCAATTTAAGTCAAAATATCAAAATTCTAAATTTTGAAAAATTTTGAAAATGTTGTAAGGGGGGTGCTTCAAAAAAAATTCAAATTCAAATTTACACCTAAATTAAGGGTTTTTCTTCGATATTTTCCACAATTTTCATCGCAAAGACTTTTCGAAGGACATTTTATACTACTTATGACTAGCTCTATCAATTTAAGTCAAAATATCAAAATTCTAAATTTTGAAAAATTTTGAAAATGTTGTAAGGGGGGTGCTTCGAAAAATTCAAATTCAAATTTACACCTAAATTAAGGGTTTTTCTTCGATATTTTCCACAATTTTCACCGCAAAGACTTTTCGAAGGACATTTTATACTATTCAAAACAAAATAAAATTCTAAATTGAAAAATTTTAAAGTGGGGCTAAAATACACAAATAAGGGTTTTTCAATTTTCCACAATTTTAAGGACATTTTATACTACTTTATGACTAGCTTTTATCAACTTTAAGTCAAAATATCAAAATTCTAAATTTTGAAAAATTTTGAAAATGTTGTAAGGGGGTGCTTTAAAAAATTCAAATTCAAATTTACACCTAAATTAAGGGTTTTTCTTCGATATTTTCCACAATTTTCATCGCAAAGACTTTTCGAAGGACATTTTATACTATTTATGACTAGCTTTATCAATTTAAGTCAAAATATCGAAATTCTAAATTTTGAAAAATTTTGAAAATGTTGTAAGGGGGTGCTTCGAAAAATTCAAATTCAAATTTACACCTAAATTAAGGGTTTTTCTTCGATATTTTCCACAATTTTCATCGCAAAGACTTTTCGAAGGACATTTTATACTACTTATGACTAGCTTTATCAATTTAAGTCAAAATATCAAAATTCTAAATTTTGAAAAATTTTGAAAATGTTGTAAGGGGGGTGCTTTAAAAATTCAAATTCAAATTTACACCTAAATTAAGGGTTTTTCTTCGATATTTTCCACAATTTTCATCGCAAAGACTTTTCGAAGGACATTTTATACTATTTATGACTAGCTTTATCAATTTAAGTCAAAATATCAAAATTCTAAATTTTGAAAAATTTTGAAAATGTTGTAAGGGGGGTGCTTCGAAAAATTCAAATTCAAATTTACACCTAAATTAAGGGTTTTTCTTCGATATTTTCCACAATTTTCACCGCAAAGACTTTTCGAAGGACATTTTATACTACTTATGACTACCTTTATCAATTTAAGTCAAAATATCAAAATTCTAAATTTTGAAAAATTTTGAAAATGTTGTAAGGGGGTGCTATCAAAAATTCAAATTCAAATTTACACCTAAATTAAGGGTTTTTCTTCGATATTTTCCACAATTTTCATCGCAAAGACTTTTCGAAGGACATTTTATACTATTTATGACTAGCTTTATCAATTTAAGTCAAAATATCAAAATTCTAAATTTTGAAAAATTTTGAAAATGTTGTAAGGGGGGTGTATTAAATTGGGTTTTCTTCGATATTTTCCACAATTTTCATCGCAAAGACTTTTCGAAGGACATTTTATACTATTTATGACTAGCTTTATCAATTTAAGTCAAAATATCAAAATTCTAAATTTTGAAAAATTTTGAAAATGTTGTAAGGGGGGTGCTTCGAAAAATTCAAATTCAAATTTACACCTAAATTAAGGGTTTTTCTTCGATATTTTCCACAATTTTCATCGCAAAGACTTTTCGAAGGACATTTTATACTATTTATGACTAGCTTTATCAATTTAAGTCAAAATATCGATATTCTAAATTTTGAAAAATTTTGAAAATGTTGTAAGGGGGGGCTTCGAAAAATTCAAATTCAAATTTACACCTAAATTAAGGGTTTTTCTTCGATATTTTCCACAATTTTCATCGCAAAGACTTTTCGAAGGACATTTTATACTACTTATGACTACCTCTATCAATTTAAGTCAAAATATCAAAATTCTAAATTTTGAAAAATTTTGAAAATGTTGTAAGGGGGTGCTTCGAAAATTCAAATTCAAATTTACACCTAAATTAAGGGTTTTTCTTCGATATTTTCCACAATTTTCATCGCAAAGACTTTTCGAAGGACATTTTATACTATTTATGACTAGCTTTATCAATTTAAGTCAAAATATCGAAATTCTAAATTTTGAAAAATTTTGAAAATGTTGTAAGGGGGGTGCTTCGAAAAATTCAAATTCAAATTTACACCTAAATTAAGGGTTTTTCTTCGATATTTTCCCCAATTTTCACCGCAAAGACTTTTCGAAGGACATTTTATACTACTTATGACTAGCTTTATCAATTTAAGTCAAAATATCGAAATTCTAAATTTTGAAAAATTTTGAAAATGTTGTAAGGGGGGTGCTTCGAAAAATTCAAATTCAAATTTACACCTAAATTAAGGGTTTTTCTTCGATATTTTCCACAATTTTCATCGCAAAGACTTTTCGAAGGACATTTTATACTATTTATGACTAGCTTTATCAATTTAAGTCAAAATATCGAAATTCTAAATTTTGAAAAATTTTGAAAATGTTGTAAGGGGGGGTGCTTCGAAAAATTCAAATTCAAATTTACACCTAAATTAAGGGTTTTTCTTCGATATTTTTCCACAATTTTCACCGCAAAGACTTTTCGAAGGACATTTTATACTACTTATGACTAGCTTTATCAATTTAAGTCAAAATATCGAAATTCTAAATTTTGAAAAATTTTGAAAATGTTGTAAGGGGGGTGCTTCAAAAAAATTCAAATTCAAATTTACACCTAAATTAAGGGTTTTTCTTCGATATTTTCCACAATTTTCATCGCAAAGACTTTTCGAAGGACATTTTATACTATTTATGACTAGCTTTATCAATTTAAGTCAAAATATCGAAATTCTAAATTTTGAAAAATTTTGAAAATGTTGTAAGGGGGTGCTTCGAAAAATTCAAATTCAAATTTACACCTAAATTAAGGGTTTTTCTTCGATATTTTCCACAATTTTCATCGCAAAGACTTTTCGAAGGACATTTTATACTACTTATGACTAGCTTTATCAATTTAAGTCAAAATATCAAAATTCTAAATTTTGAAAAATTTTGAAAATGTTGTAAGGGGGGTGCTTTAAAAATTCAAATTCAAATTTACACCTAAATTAAGGGTTTTTCTTCGATATTTTCCACAATTTTCATCGCAAAGACTTTTCGAAGGACATTTTATACTACTTATGACTAGCTTTATCAATTTAAGTCAAAATATCAAAATTCTAAATTTTGAAAAATTTTGAAAATGTTGTAAGGGGGGGTGCTTCGAAAAATTCAAATTCAAATTTACACCTAAATTAAGGGTTTTTCTTCGATATTTTCCACAATTTTCATCGCAAAGACTTTTCGAAGGACATTTTATACTATTTATGACTAGCTTTATCAATTTAAGTCAAAATATCAAAATTCTAAATTTTGAAAAATTTTGAAAATGTTGTAAGGGGGGTGCTTCGAAAAATTCAAATTCAAATTTACACCTAAATTAAGGGTTTTTCTTCGATATTTTCCACAATTTTCATCGCAAAGACTTTTCGAAGGACATTTTATACTATTTATGACTAGCTTTATCAATTTAAGTCAAAATATCGAAATTCTAAATTTTGAAAAATTTTGAAAATGTTGTAAGGGGGGTGCTTCGAAAAATTCAAATTCAAATTTACACCTAAATTAAGGGTTTTTCTTCGATATTTTCCACAATTTTCACCGCAAAGACTTTTCGAAGGACATTTTAAAACTACTTATGACTAGCTTTATCAATTTAAGTCAAAATATCAAAATTCTAAATTTTGAAAAATTTTAAAATGTTGTAAGGGGGGTGCTTTGAAAAATTCAAATTCAAATTTACACCTAAATTAAGGGTTTTTCTTCGATATTTTCCACAATTTTCATCGCCGCAAAGACTTTTCGAAGGGACATTTTATACTATTTATGACTAGCTTTATCAATTTAAGTAAAATACCAAAATATCAAAATTCTAAATTTTGAAAAATTTTGAAAATGTTGTAAGGGGGTGGCTTCGAAAAATTCAAATTCAAATTTACACCTAAATTAAGGGTTTTTCTTCGATATTTTCCACAATTTTCATCGCAAAGACTTTTCGAAGGACATTTTATACTATTTATGACTAGCTTTATCAATTTAAGTCAAAATATCGAAATTCTAAATTTTGAAAAATTTTGAAAATGTTGTAAGGGGGTGCTTCGAAAAATTCAAATTCAAATTTACACCTAAATTAAGGGTTTTTCTTCGATATTTTCCACAATTTTCATCGCAAAGACTTTTCGAAGGACATTTTATACTATTTATGACTAGCTTTATCAATTTAAGTCAAAATATCGAAATTCTAAATTTTGAAAAATTTTGAAAATGTTGTAAGGGGGGTGCTTCGAAAAATTCAAATTCAAATTTACACCTAAATTAAGGGTTTTTCTTCGATATTTTCCACAATTTTCATCGCAAAGACTTTTCGAAGGACATTTTATACTATTTATGACTAGCTTTATCAATTTAAGTCAAAATATCGAAATTCTAAATTTTGAAAAATTTTGAAAATGTTGTAAGGGGGGTGCTTCGAAAAATTCAAATTCAAATTTACACCTAAATTAAGGGTTTTTCTTCGATATTTTCCACAATTTTCATCGCAAAGACTTTTCGAAGGACATTTTATACTATTTATGACTAGCTTTATCAATTTAAGTCAAAATATCGAAATTCTAAATTTTGAAAAATTTTGAAAATGTTGTAAGGGGGTGCTTCGAAAAATTCAAATTTCACCAAATTTACACCTAAATTAAGGGTTTTTCTTCGATATTTTCCACAATTTTCATCGCAAAGACTTTTCGAAGGACATTTTATACTATTTATGACTAGCTTTATCAATTTAAGTCAAAATATCGAAATTCTAAATTTTGAAAAATTTTGAGGGGTGCTTGAAAAATTCAAATTCAAATTTACACCTAAATTAAGGGGTTTTTCTTCGATATTTTCCACAATTTTACACGCAAAGACTTTTCGAAGGACATTTTATACTATTACTTATGACTAGCTTTATCAATTTAAGTCAAAATATCGAAATTCTAAATTTTGAAAAATTTTGAAAATGTTGTAAGGGGGTGCTTCGAAAAATTCAAATTCAAATTTACACCTAAATTAAGGGTTTTTCTTCGATATTTTCCACAATTTTCATCGCAAAGACTTTTCGAAGGACATTTTATACTACTTATGACTAGCTTTATCAATTTAAGTCAAAATATCAAAATTCTAAATTTTGAAAAATTTTGAAAATGTTGTAAGGGGGTGCTTCGAAAAATTCAAATTCAAATTTACACCTAAATTAAGGGTTTTTCTTCGATATTTTCCACAATTTTCATCGCAAAGACTTTTCGAAGGACATTTTATACTATTTATGACTAGCTTTATCAATTTAAGTCAAAATATCGAAATTCTAAATTTTGAAAAATTTTGAAAATGTTGTAAGGGGGGTGCTTCGAAAAATTCAAATTCAAATTTACACCTAAATTAAGGGTTTTTCTTCGATATTTTCCACAATTTTCATCGCAAAGACTTTTCGAAGGACATTTTATACTATTTATGACTAGCTTTATCAATTTAAGTCAAAATATCGAAATTCTAAATTTTGAAAAATGTTGTAAGGGGGCTTCGAAAAATTCAAATTCAAATTTACACCTAAATTAAGGGTTTTCTTCGATATTTTCCACAATTTTCATCGCAAAGACTTTTCAAAAGAAATTTTATAATATTTGTAAGTAGCTTTATCAATTTAATAAAAATATCGAAAATTTTGAAAAATTTTGAAAATGTTGTAAGGGGGTGCTTCGAAAAATTCAAATTCAAATTTACACCTAAATTAAGGGTTTTTCTTCGATATTTTCCACAATTTTCATCGCAAAGACTTTTCGAAGGACATTTTATACTACTTATGACTAGCTTTATCAATTTAAGTCAAAATATCAAAATTCTAAATTTTGAAAAATTTTGAAAATGTTGTAAGGGGGGTGCTTCGAAAAATTCAAATTCAAATTTACACCTAAATTAAGGGTTTTCTTCTTCGATATTTTCCACAATTTTCATCGCAAAGACTTTTCGAAGGACATTTTATACTATTTATGACTAGCTTTATCAATTTAAGTCAAAATATCGAAATTCTAAATTTTGAAAAATTTTGAAAATGTTGTAAGGGGGGTGCTTCGAAAAATTCAAATTCAAATTTACACCTAAATTAAGGGTTTTTCTTCGATATTTTCCACAATTTTCATCGCAAAGACTTTTCGAAGGACATTTTATACTATTTATGACTAGCTTTATCAATTTAAGTCAAAATATCGAAATTCTAAATTTTGAAAAATTTTGAAAATGTTGTAAGGGGGGTGCTTCGAAAAATTCAAATTCAAATTTACACCTAAATTAAGGGTTTTTCTTCGATATTTTCCACAAATTTTCATCGCAAAGACTTTTGAGATGAAACTTTTATTACTTATCAACTTTATCAATTTAAGTCAAAATATCGAAATTCTAAATTTTGAAAAATTTTGAAAATGTTGTAAGGGGGGTGCTTCGAAAAATTCAAATTCAAATTTACACCTAAATTAAGGGTTTTTCTTCGATATTTTCCACAATTTTCATCGCAAAGACTTTTCGAAGGACATTTTATACTATTTATGACTAGCTTTATCAATTTAAGTCAAAATATCGAAATTCTAAATTTTGAAAAATTTTGAAAATGTTGTAAGGGGGTGCTTCGAAAAATTCAAATTCAAATTTACACCTAAATTAAGGGTTTTTCTTCGATATTTTCCACAATTTTCATCGCAAAGACTTTTCGAAGGACATTTTATACTACTTATGACTAGCTTTATCAATTTAAGTCAAAATATCAAAATTCTAAATTTTGAAAAATTTTGAAAATGTTGTAAGGGGGGTGCTTCGAAAATAAATTAAATTCAAATTAAATTACACCTAAATTAAGGGTTTTTCTTCGATATTTTCCACAATTTTCATCGCAAAGACTTTTCGAAGGACATTTTATACTATTTATGACTAGCTTTATCAATTTAAGTCAAAATATCAAAATTCTAAATTTTGAAAAATTTTGAAAATGTTGTAAGGGGGTGCTTCGAAAAATTCAAATTCAAATTTACACCTAAATTAAGGGTTTTTCTTCGATATTTTCCACAATTTTCATCGCAAAGACTTTTCGAAGGACATTTTATACTATTTATGACTAGCTTTATCAATTTAAGTCAAAATATCGAAATTCTAAATTTTGAAAAATTTTGAAAATGTTGTAAGGGGGGTGCTTCGAAAAATTCAAATTCAAATTTACACCTAAATTAAGGGTTTTTCTTCGATATTTTCCACAATTTTCATCGCAAAGACTTTTCGAAGGACATTTTATACTACTTATGACTAGCTTTATCAATTTAAGTCAAAATATCAAAATTCTAAATTTTGAAAAATTTTGAAAATGTTGTAAGGGGGTGCTTCGAAAAATTCAAATTCAAATTTACACCTAAATTAAGGGTTTTTCTTCGATATTTTCCACAATTTTCATCGCAAAGACTTTTCGAAGGACATTTTATACTATTTATGACTAGCTTTATCAATTTAAGTCAAAATATCGAAATTCTAAATTTTGAAAAATTTTGAAAATGTTGTAAGGGGGGTGCTTCGAAAAATTCAAATTCAAATTTACACCTAAATTAAGGGTTTTTCTTCGATATTTTCCACAATTTTCATCGCAAAGACTTTTCGAAGGACATTTTATACTATTTATGACTAGCTTTATCAATTTAAGTCAAAATATCGAAATTCTAAATTTTGAAAAATTTTGAAAATGTTGTAAGGGGGGTGCTTCGAAAAATTCAAATTCAAATTTACACCTAAATTAAGGGTTTTTCTTCGATATTTTCCACAATTTTCACCGCAAAGACTTTTCGAAGGACATTTTATACTATTTATGACTAGCTTTATCAATTTAAGTCAAAATATCGAAATTCTAAATTTTGAAAAATTTTGAAAATGTTGTAAGGGGGGGTGCTTCGAAAAATTCAAATTCAAATTTACACCTAAATTAAGGGTTTTTCTTCGATATTTTCCACAATTTTCATCGCAAAGACTTTTCGAAGGACATTTTATACTATTTATGACTAGCTTTATCAATTTAAGTCAAAATATCGAAATTCTAAATTTTGAAAAATTTTGAAAATGTTGTAAGGGGGGTGCTTCGAAAAATTCAAATTCAAATTTACACCTAAATTAAGGGTTTTTCTTCGATATTTTCCACAATTTTCATCGCAAAGACTTTTCGAAGGACATTTTATACTATTTATGACTAGCTTTATCAATTTAAGTCAAAATATCGAAATTCTAAATTTTGAAAAATTTTGAAAATGTTGTAAGGGGGGTGCTTCGAAAAATTCAAATTCAAATTTACACCTAAATTAAGGGTTTTTCTTCGATATTTTCCACAATTTTCATCGCAAAGACTTTTCGAAGGACATTTTATACTATTTATGACTAGCTTTATCAATTTAAGTCAAAATATCGAAATTCTAAATTTTGAAAAATTTTGAAAATGTTGTAAGGGGGTGCTTCGAAAAATTCAAATTCAAATTTACACCTAAATTAAGGGTTTTTCTTCGATATTTTCCACAATTTTCATCGCAAAGACTTTTCGAAGGACATTTTATACTATTTATGACTAGCTTTATCAATTTAAGTCAAAATATCGAAATTCTAAATTTTGAAAAATTTTGAAAATGTTGTAAGGGGGGTGCTTCGAAAAATTCAAATTCAAATTTACACCTAAATTAAGGGTTTTTCTTCGATATTTTCCACAATTTTCATCGCAAAGACTTTTCGAAGGACATTTTATACTACTTATGACTAGCTTTATCAATTTAAGTCAAAATATCGAAATTCTAAATTTTGAAAAATTTTGAAAATGTTGTAAGGGGGGTGCTTCGAAAAATTCAAATTCAAATTTACACCTAAATTAAGGGTTTTTCTTCGATATTTTCCACAATTTTCATCGCAAAGACTTTTCGAAGGACATTTTATACTATTTATGACTAGCTTTATCAATTTAAGTCAAAATATCGAAATTCTAAATTTTGAAAAATTTTGAAAATGTTGTAAGGGGGTGGCTTCGAAAAATTCAAATTCAAATTTACACCTAAATTAAGGGTTTTTCTTCGATATTTTCCACAATTTTCATCGCAAAGACTTTTCGAAGGACATTTTATACTACTTATGACTAGCTTTATCAATTTAAGTCAAAATATCAAAATTCTAAATTTTGAAAAATTTTGAAAATGTTGTAAGGGGGTGCTTCGAAAAATTCAAATTCAAATTTACACCCTAAATTAAGGGTTTTTCTTCGATATTTTCCACAATTTTCATCGCAAAGACTTTTCGAAGGACATTTTATACTATTTATGACTAGCTTTATCAATTTAAGTCAAAATATCGAAATTCTAAATTTTGAAAAATTTTGAAAATGTTGTAAGGGGGGTGCTTCGAAAAATTCAAATTCAAATTTACACCTAAATTAAGGGTTTTTCTTCGATATTTTCCACAATTTTCATCGCAAAGACTTTTCGAAGGACATTTTATACTATTTATGACTAGCTTTATCAATTTAAGTCAAAATATCGAAATTCTAAATTTTGAAAAATTTTGAAAATGTTGTAAGGGGGGTGCTTCGAAAAATTCAAATTCAAATTTACACCTAAATTAAGGGTTTTTCTTCGATATTTTCCACAATTTTCATCGCAAAGACTTTTCGAAGGACATTTTATACTACTTATGACTAGCTTTATCAATTTAAGTCAAAATATCAAAATTCTAAATTTTGAAAAATTTTGAAAATGTTGTAAGGGGGGTGCTTCGAAAAATTAAAATTAAAATTTACACCTAAATTAAGGGTTTTTCTTCGATATTTTCCACAATTTTCATCGCAAAGACTTTTCGAAGGACATTTTATACTATTTATGACTAGCTTTATCAATTTAAGTCAAAATATCAAAATTCTAAATTTTGAAAAATTTTGAAAATGTTGTAAGGGGGTGCTTCGAAAAAAAATTTCAAATTCAAATTTACACCTAAATTAAGGGTTTTTCTTCGATATTTTCCACAATTTTCATCGCAAAGACTTTTCGAAGGACATTTTATACTACTTATGACTACCTTTATCAATTTAAGTCAAAATATCGAAATTCTAAATTTTGAAAAATTTTGAAAATGTTGTAAGGGGGTGCTTCGAAAAATTCAAATTCAAATTTACACCTAAATTAAGGGTTTTTCTTCGATATTTTCCACAATTTTCATCGCAAAGACTTTTCGAAGGACATTTTATACTATTTATGACTAGCTTTATCAATTTAAGTCAAAATATCAAAATTCTAAATTTTGAAAAATTTTGAAAATGTTGTAAGGGGGTGCTTCGAAAATTCAAATTCAAATTTACACCTAAATTAAGGGTTTTTCTTCGATATTTTCCACAATTTTCATCGCAAAGACTTTTCGAAGGACATTTTATACTATTTATGACTAGCTTTATCAATTTAAGTCAAAATATCAAAATTCTAAATTTTGAAAAATTTTGAAAATGTTGTAAGGGGGTGCTTCGAAAAATTCAAATTCAAATTTACACCTAAATTAAGGGTTTTTCTTCGATATTTTCCACAATTTTCATCGCAAAGACTTTTCGAAGGACATTTTATACTATTTATGACTAGCTTTATCAATTTAAGTCAAAATATCGAAATTCTAAATTTTGAAAAATTTTGAAAATGTTGTAAGGGGGTGCTTCGAAAAATTCAAATTCAAATTTACACCTAAATTAAGGGTTTTTCTTCGATATTTTCCACAATTTTCATCGCAAAGACTTTTCGAAGGACATTTTATACTACTTATGACTAGCTTTATCAATTTAAGTCAAAATATCAAAATTCTAAATTTTGAAAAATTTTGAAAATGTTGTAAGGGGGTGCTTCGAAAAATTCAAATTCAAATTTACACCTAAATTAAGGGTTTTTCTTCGATATTTTCCACAATTTTCATCGCAAAGACTTTTCGAAGGACATTTTATACTATTTATGACTAGCTTTATCAATTTAAGTCAAAATATCGAAATTCTAAATTTTGAAAAATTTTGAAAATGTTGTAAGGGGGTGCTTCGAAAAATTCAAATTCAAATTTACACCTAAATTAAGGGTTTTTCTTCGATATTTTCCACAATTTTCATCGCAAAGACTTTTCGAAGGACATTTTATACTACTTATGACTAGCTTTATCAATTTAAGTCAAAATATCGAAATTCTAAATTTTGAAAAATTTTGAAAATGTTGTAAGGGGGTGCTTCGAAAAATTCAAATTCAAATTTACACCTAAATTAAGGGTTTTTCTTCGATATTTTCCACAATTTTCACCGCAAAGACTTTTCGAAGGACATTTTATACTATTTATGACTAGCTTTATCAATTTAAGTCAAAATATCAAAATTCTAAATTTTGAAAAATTTTGAAAATGTTGTAAGGGGGTGCTTCGAAAAATTCAAATTCAAATTTACACCTAAATTAAGGGTTTTTCTTCGATATTTTCCACAATTTTCATCGCAAAGACTTTTCGAAGGACATTTTATACTATTTATGACTAGCTTTATCAATTTAAGTCAAAATATCGAAATTCTAAATTTTGAAAAATTTTGAAAATGTTGTAAGGGGGGGTGCTTCGAAAAATTCAAATTCAAATTTACACCTAAATTAAGGGTTTTTCTTCGATATTTTCCACAATTTTCACCGCAAAGACTTTTCGAAGGACATTTTATACTATTTATGACTAGCTTTATCAATTTAAGTCAAAATATCGAAATTCTAAATTTTGAAAAATTTTGAAAATGTTGTAAGGGGGTGCTTCGAAAAATTCAAATTCAAATTTACACCTAAATTAAGGGTTTTTCTTCGATATTTTCCACAATTTTCATCGCAAAGACTTTTCGAAGGACATTTTATACTATTTATGACTAGCTTTATCAATTTAAGTCAAAATATCGAAATTCTAAATTTTGAAAAATTTTGAAAATGTTGTAAGGGGGGTGCTTCGAAAAATTCAAATTCAAATTTACACCTAAATTAAGGGTTTTTCTTCGATATTTTCCACAATTTTCATCGCAAAGACTTTTCGAAGGACATTTTATACTATTTATGACTAGCTTTATCAATTTAAGTCAAAATATCGAAATTCTAAATTTTGAAAAATTTTGAAAATGTTGTAAGGGGGTGCTTCGAAAAATTCAAATTCAAATTTACACCTAAATTAAGGGTTTTTCTTCGATATTTTCCACAATTTTCACCGCAAAAGACTTTTCGAAGGACATTTTATACTACTTATGACTAGCTTTATCAATTTAAGTCAAAATATCGAAATTCTAAATTTTGAAAAATTTTGAAAATGTTGTAAGGGGGTGCTTCGAAAAATTCAAATTCAAATTTACACCTAAATTAAGGGTTTTTCTTCGATATTTTCCACAATTTTCATCGCAAAGACTTTTCGAAGGACATTTTATACTATTTATGACTAGCTTTATCAATTTAAGTCAAAATATCGAAATTCTAAATTTTGAAAAATTTTGAAAATGTTGTAAGGGGGGTGCTTCGAAAAATTCAAATTCAAATTTACACCTAAATTAAGGGTTTTTCTTCGATATTTTCCACAATTTTCACCGCAAAGACTTTTCGAAGGACATTTTATACTATTTATGACTAGCTTTATCAATTTAAGTCAAAATATCAAAATTCTAAATTTTGAAAAATTTTGAAAATGTTGTAAGGGGGGTGCTTCGAAAAATTCAAATTCAAATTTACACCTAAATTAAGGGTTTTTCTTCGATATTTTCCACAATTTTCATCGCAAAGACTTTTCGAAGGACATTTTATACTATTTATGACTAGCTTTATCAATTTAAGTCAAAATATCGATATTCTAAATTTTGAAAAATTTTGAAAATGTTGTAAGGGGGGTGCTTCGAAAAATTCAAATTCAAATTTACACCTAAATTAAGGGTTTTTCTTCGATATTTTCCACAATTTTCACCGTAAAGACTTTTCGAAGGACATTTTATACTATTTATGACTAGCTTTATCAATTTAAGTCAAAATATCAAAATTCTAAATTTTGAAAAATTTTGAAAATGTTGTAAGGGGGGTGCTTCGAAAAATTCAAATTCAAATTTACACCTAAATTAAGGGTTTTTCTTCGATATTTTCCACAATTTTCATCGTAAAGACTTTTCGAAGGACATTTTATACTACTTATGACTACCTCTATCAATTTAAGTCAAAATATCGAAATTCTAAATTTTGAAAAATTTTGAAAATGTTGTAAGGGGGGTGCTTCGAAAAATTCAAATTCAAATTTACACCTAAATTAAGGGTTTTTCTTCGATATTTTCCACAATTTTCACCGCAAAGACTTTTCGAAGGACATTTTATACTATTTATGACTAGCTTTATCAATTTAAGTCAAAATATCGAAATTCTAAATTTTGAAAAATTTTGAAAATGTTGTAAGGGGGTGCTTCGAAAAATTCAAATTCAAATTTACACCTAAATTAAGGGTTTTTCTTCGATATTTTCCACAATTTTCATCGCAAAGACTTTTCGAAGGACATTTTATACTATTTATGACTAGCTTTATCAATTTAAGTCAAAATATCGATATTCTAAATTTTGAAAAATTTTGAAAATGTTGTAAGGGGGGTGCTTCGAAAAATTCAAATTCAAATTTACACCTAAATTAAGGGTTTTTCTTCGATATTTTCCACAATTTTCATCGCAAAGACTTTTCGAAGGACATTTTATACTATTTATGACTAGCTTTATCAATTTAAGTCAAAATATCGAAATTCTAAATTTTGAAAAATTTTGAAAATGTTGTAAGGGGGTGCTTCGAAAAATTCAAATTCAAATTTACACCTAAATTAAGGGTTTTTCTTCGATATTTTCCACAATTTTCATCGCAAAGACTTTTCGAAGGACATTTTATACTATTTATGACTAGCTTTATCAATTTAAGTCAAAATATCGAAATTCTAAATTTTGAAAAATTTTGAAAATGTTGTAAGGGGGTGCTTCGAAAAATTCAAATTCAAATTTACACCTAAATTAAGGGTTTTTCTTCGATATTTTCCACAATTTTCATCGCAAAGACTTTTCGAAGGACATTTTATACTATTTATGACTAGCTTTATCAATTTAAGTCAAAATATCGAAATTCTAAATTTTGAAAAATTTTGAAAATGTTGTAAGGGGGGTGCTTCGAAAAATTCAAATTCAAATTTACACCTAAATTAAGGGTTTTTCTTCGATATTTTCCACAATTTTCACCGCAAAGACTTTTCGAAGGACATTTTATACTACTTATGACTAGCTTTATCAATTTAAGTCAAAATATCAAAATTCTAAATTTTGAAAAATTTTGAAAATGTTGTAAGGGGGGTGCTTCGAAAAATTCAAATTCAAATTTACACCTAAATTAAGGGTTTTTCTTCGATATTTTCCACAATTTTCATCGCAAAGACTTTTCGAAGGACATTTTATACTATTTATGACTAGCTTTATCAATTTAAGTCAAAATATCGAAATTCTAAATTTTGAAAAATTTTGAAAATGTTGTAAGGGGGTGCTTCGAAAAATTCAAATTCAAATTTACACCTAAATTAAGGGTTTTTCTTCGATATTTTCCACAATTTTCATCGTAAAGACTTTTCGAAGGACATTTTATACTATTTATGACTAGCTTTATCAATTTAAGTCAAAATATCGAAATTCTAAATTTTGAAAAATTTTGAAAATGTTGTAAGGGGGGTGCTTCGAAAAATTCAAATTCAAATTTACACCTAAATTAAGGGTTTTTCTTCGATATTTTCCACAATTTTCACCGCAAAGACTTTTCGAAGGACATTTTATACTATTTATGACTAGCTTTATCAATTTAAGTCAAAATATCGAAATTCTAAATTTTGAAAAATTTTGAAAATGTTGTAAGGGGGGTGCTTCGAAAAATTCAAAATCAAATTTACACCTAAATTAAGGGTTTTTCTTCGATATTTTCCACAATTTTCATCGCAAAGACTTTTCGAAGGACATTTTATACTACTTATGACTAGCTTTATCAATTTAAGTCAAAATATCGAAATTCTAAATTTTGAAAAATTTTGAAAATGTTGTAAGGGGGTGCTTCGAAAAATCAAATTCAAATTTACACCTAAATTAAGGGGTTTTTCTTCGATATTTTCCACAATTTTCACCGCAAAGACTTTTCGAAGGACATTTTATACTACTTATGACTAGCTCTATCAACTTAAGTCAAAATATCGAAATTCTAAATTTTGAAAAATTTTGAAAATGTTGTAAGGGGGTACTTCCGAAAAATTCAAATTCAATTTTACACCTAAATTAAGGGTTTTTCTCCGATATTTTTCCACAATTTTCACCGCAAAGACTTTTCGAAGGACATTTTATACTACTTATGACTAGCTTTATCAATTTAAGTCAAAATATCGAAATTCTAAATTTTGAAAAATTTTGAAAATGTTGTAAGGGGGTGCTTCGAAAAATTCAAATTCAAATTTACACCTAAATTAAGGGTTTTTCTTCGATATTTATCCACAATTTTCATCGCAAAGACTTTTCGAAGGACATTTTATACTATTTATGACTAGCTTTATCAATTTAAGTCAAAATATCAAAATTCTAAATTTTGAAAAATTTTGAAAATGTTGTAAGGGGGGTGCTTCGAAAAATTCAAATTCAAATTTACACCTAAATTAAGGGTTTTTCTTCGATATTTTCCACAATTTTCATCGTAAAGACTTTCGAAGGACATTTTATACTACTTATGACTAGCTTTATCAATTTAAGTCAAAATATCGAAATTCTAAATTTTGAAAAATTTTGAAAATGTTGTAAGGGGGGTGCTTCGAAAAATTCAAATTCAAATTTACACCTAAATTAAGGGTTTTTCTTCGATATTTTCCACAATTTTCACCGCAAAGACTTTTCGAAGGAAATTTTATACTATTTATGACTAACTTTATCAATTTAAGTCAAAATATCGAAATTCTAAATTTTGAAAAATTTTGAAAATGTTGTAAGGGGGGTGCTTCGAAAAATTCAAATTCAAATTTACACCTAAATTAAGGGTTTTTCTTCGATATTTTCCACAATTTTCATCGCAAAGACTTTTCGAAGGACATTTTATACTACTTATGACTAGCTTTATCAATTTAAGTCAAAATATCGAAATTCTAAATTTTGAAAAATTTTGAAAATGTTGTAAGGGGGGTACTTCGAAAAATTCAAATTCAAATTTACACCTAAATTAAGGGTTTTTCTTCGATATTTTCCACAATTTTCACCGCAAAGACTTTTCGAAGGACATTTTATACTACTTATGACTACCTCTATCAACTTAAGTCAAAATATCAAAATTCTAAATTTTGAAAAATTTTGAAAATGTTGTAAGGGGGTGCTTCGAAAAATTCAAATTCAAATTTACACCTAAATTAAGGGTTTTTCTTCGATATTTTCCACAATTTTCATCGTAAAGACTTTTCGAAGGACATTTTATACTACTTATGACTAGCTTTATCAATTTAAGTCAAAATATCGAAATTCTAAATTTTGAAAAATTTTGAAAATGTTGTAAGGGGGGTGCTTCGAAAAATTCAAATTCAAATTTACACCTAAATTAAGGGTTTTTCTTCGATATTTTCCACAATTTTCACCGCAAAGACTTTTCGAAGGACATTTTATACTACTTATGACTAGCTTTATCAATTTAAGTCAAAATATCGAAATTCTAAATTTTGAAAAATTTTGAAAATGTTGTAAGGGGGGTGCTTCGAAAAAATTCAAATTCAAATTTACACCTAAATTAAGGGTTTTTCTTCGATATTTTCCACAATTTTCATCGTAAAGACTTTTCGAAGGACATTTTATACTACTTATGACTAGCTTTATCAATTTAAGTCAAAATATCGAAATTCTAAATTTTGAAAAATTTTGAAAATGTTGTAAGGGGGGTGCTTCGAAAAATTCAAATTCAAATTTACACCTAAATTAAGGGTTTTTCTTCGATATTTTCCACAATTTTCACCGCAAAGACTTTTCGAAGGACATTTTATACTATTTATGACTAGCTTTATCAATTTAAGTCAAAATATCGAAATTCTAAATTTTGAAAAATTTTGAAAATGTTGTAAGGGGGGTGCTTCGAAAAATTCAAATTCAAATTTACACCTAAATTAAGGGTTTTTCTTCGATATTTTCCACAATTTTCACCGCAAAGACTTTTCGAAGGACATTTTATACTACTTATGACTACCTTTATCAATTTAAGTCAAAATATCAAAATTCTAAATTTTGAAAAATTTTGAAAATGTTGTAAGGGGGGTGCTTCGAAAAATTCAAATTCAAATTTACACCTAAATTAAGGGTTTTTCTTCGATATTTTCCACAATTTTCATCGCAAAGACTTTTCGAAGGACATTTTATACTATTTATGACTAGCTTTATCAATTTAAGTCAAAATATCGAAATTCTAAATTTTGAAAAATTTTGAAAATGTTGTAAGGGGGGTGCTTCGAAAAATTCAAATTCAAATTTACACCTAAATTAAGGGTTTTTCTTCGATATTTTCCACAATTTTCATCGTAAAGACTTTTCGAAGGACATTTTATACTATTTATGACTAGCTTTATCAATTTAAGTCAAAATATCGAAATTCTAAATTTTGAAAAATTTTGAAAATGTTGTAAGGGGGGTGCTTCGAAAAATTCAAATTCAAATTTACACCTAAATTAAGGGTTTTTCTTCGATATTTTTCACAATTTTCACCGCAAAGACTTTTCGAAGGACATTTTATACTATTTATGACTAGCTCTATCAATTTAAGTCAAAATATCGAAATTCTAAATTTTGAAAAATTTTGAAAATGTTGTAAGGGGGGTGCTTCGAAAAATTCAAATTCAAATTTACACCTAAATTAAGGGTTTTTCTTCGATATTTTCCACAATTTTCATCGCAAAGACTTTTCGAAGGACATTTTATACTATTTATGACTAGCTTTATCAATTTAAGTCAAAATATCGATATTCTAAATTTTGAAAAATTTTGAAAATGTTGTAAGGGGGTGCTTCGAAAAATTCAAATTCAAATTTACACCTAAATTAAGGGTTTTTCTTCGATATTTTCCACAATTTTCATCGTAAAGACTTTTCGAAGGACATTTTATACTACTTATGACTAGCTTTATCAATTTAAGTCAAAATATCGAAATTCTAAATTTTGAAAAATTTTGAAAATGTTGTAAGGGGGGTGCTTCGAAAAATTCAAATTCAAATTTACACCTAAATTAAGGGTTTTTCTTCGATATTTTCCACAATTTTCACCGCAAAGACTTTTCGAAGGACATTTTATACTATTTATGACTACCTCTATCAACTTAAGTCAAAATATCAAAATTCTAAATTTTGAAAAATTTAAAATAATGTTGTAAGGGGGTGCTTCGAAAAATTCAAATTCAAATTTACACCTAAATTAAGGGTTTTTCTTCGATATTTTCCACAATTTTCATCGCAAAGACTTTTCGAAGGACATTTTATACTATTTATGACTAGCTTTATCAATTTAAGTCAAAATATCGATATTCTAAATTTTGAAAAATTTTGAAAATGTTGTAAGGGGGGTGCTTCGAAAAATTCAAATTCAAATTTACACCTAAATTAAGGGTTTTTCTTCGATATTTTCCACAATTTTCATCGCAAAGACTTTTCGAAGGACATTTTATACTATTTATGACTAGCTTTATCAATTTAAGTCAAAATATCGATATTCTAAATTTTGAAAAATTTTGAAAATGTTGTAAGGGGGGTGCTTCGAAAAATTCAAATTCAAATTTACACCTAAATTAAGGGTTTTTCTTCGATATTTTTCACAATTTTCACCGCAAAGACTTTTCGAAGGACATTTTATACTACTTATGACTACCTCTATCAACTTAAGTCAAAATATCAAAATTCTAAATTTTGAAAAATTTTGAAAATGTTGTAAGGGGGGTACTTCGAAAAATTCAAATTCAAATTTACACCTAAATTAAGGGTTTTTTTCGATATTTTCCACAATTTTCATTGTAAAGACTTTTCGAAGGACATTTTATACTACTTATGACTAGCTTTATCAATTTAAGTCAAAATATCGAAATTCTAAATTTTGAAAAATTTTGAAAATGTTGTAAGGGGGGTGCTTCGAAAAATTCAAATTCAAATTTACACCTAAATTAAGGGTTTTTCTTCGATATTTTCCACAATTTTCACCGCAAAGACTTTTCGAAGGACATTTTATACTACTTATGACTACCTCTATCAACTTAAGTCAAAATATCAAAATTCTAAATTTTGAAAAATTTTGAAAATGTTGTAAGGGGGGTGCTTCGAAAAATTCAAATTCAAATTTACACCTAAATTAAGGGTTTTTTTTCGATATTTTCCACAATTTTCATCGTAAAGACTTTTCGAAGGACATTTTATACTACTTATGACTAGCTTTATCAATTTAAGTCAAAATATCGAAATTCTAAATTTTGAAAAATTTTGAAAATGTTGTAAGGGGGGTGCTTCGAAAAATTCAAATTCAAATTTACACCTAAATTAAGGGTTTTTCTTCGATATTTTCCACAATTTTCATCGCAAAGACTTTTCGAAGGACATTTTATACTATTTATGACTAGCTTTATCAATTTAAGTCAAAATATCGAAATTCTAAATTTTGAAAAATTTTGAAAATGTTGTAAGGGGGGTGCTTCGAAAAATTCAAATTCAAATTTACACCTAAATTAAGGGTTTTTCTTCGATATTTTCCACAATTTTCATCGCAAAGACTTTTCGAAGGACATTTTATACTACTTATGACTAGCTTTATCAATTTAAGTCAAAATATCGAAATTCTAAATTTTGAAAAATTTTGAAAATGTTGTAAGGGGGGTGCTTCGAAAAATTCAAATTCAAATTTACACCTAAATTAAGGGTTTTTCTTCGATATTTTCCACAATTTTCATCGCAAAGACTTTTCGAAGGACATTTTATACTATTTATGACTAGCTTTATCAATTTAAGTCAAAATATCGAAATTCTAAATTTTGAAAAATTTTGAAAATGTTGTAAGGGGGGGTGCTTCGAAAAATTCAAATTTACACAATTAAGGGTTTTTCTTCGATATTTTCCACAATTTTCATCGCAAAGACTTTTCGAAGGACATTTTATACTATTTATGACTAGCTTTATCAATTTAAGTCAAAATATCGAAATTCTAAATTTTGAAAAATTTTGAAAATGTTGTAAGGGGGGTGCTTCGAAAAATTCAAATTCAAATTTACACCTAAATTAAGGGTTTTTCTTCGATATTTTCCACAATTTTCATCGCAAAGACTTTTCGAAGGACATTTTATACTATTTATGACTAGCTTTATCAATTTAAGTCAAAATATCGATATTCTAAATTTTGAAAAATTTTGAAAATGTTGTAAGGGGGGGTGCTTCGAAAAATTCAAATTCAAATTTACACCTAAATTAAGGGTTTTTCTTCGATATTTTCCACAATTTTCATCGCAAAGACTTTTCGAAGGACATTTTATACTACTTATGACTAGCTTTATCAATTTAAGTCAAAATATCAAAATTCTAAATTTTGAAAAATTTTGAAAATGTTGTAAGGGGGGTGCTTCGAAAAATTCAAATTCAAATTTACACCTAAATTAAGGGTTTTTCTTCGATATTTTCCACAATTTTCATCGCAAAGACTTTTCGAAGGACATTTTATACTATTTATGACTAGCTTTATCAATTTAAGTCAAAATATCGAAATTCTAAATTTTGAAAAATTTTGAAAATGTTGTAAGGGGGGTGCTTCGAAAAATTCAAATTCAAATTTACACCTAAATAAAGGGTTTTTCTTCGATATTTTCCACAATTTTCATCGCAAAGACTTTTCGAAGGACATTTTATACTATTTATGACTAGCTTTATCAATTTAAGTCAAAATATCGAAATTCTAAATTTTGAAAAATTTTGAAAATGTTGTAAGGGGGGTGCTTCGAAAAATTCAAATTCAAATTTACACCTAAATTAAGGGTTTTTCTTCGATATTTTCCACAATTTTCATCGCAAAGACTTTTCGAAGGACATTTTATACTATTTATGACTAGCTTTATCAATTTAAGTCAAAATATCGATATTCTAAATTTTGAAAAATTTTGAAAATGTTGTAAGGGGGGTGCTTCGAAAAATTCAAATTCAAATTTACACCTAAATTAAGGGTTTTTTTCGATATTTTCCACAATTTTCATCGCAAAGACTTTTCGAAGGACATTTTATACTACTTATGACTAGCTTTATCAATTTAAGTCAAAATATCGAAATTCTAAATTTTGAAAAATTTTGAAAATGTTGTAAGGGGGTGCTTCGAAAAATTCAAATTCAAATTTACACCTAAATTAAGGGTTTTTCTTCGATATTTTCCACAATTTTCATCGCAAAGACTTTTCGAAGGACATTTTATACTATTTATGACTAGCTTTATCAATTTAAGTCAAAATATCGAAATTCTAAATTTTGAAAAATTTTGAAAATGTTGTAAGGGGGGTGCTTCGAAAAATTCAAATTCAAATTTACACCTAAATTAAGGGTTTTTCTTCGATATTTTCCACAATTTTCATCGCAAAGACTTTTCGAAGGACATTTTATACTATTTATGACTAGCTTTATCAATTTAAGTCAAAATATCGAAATTCTAAATTTTGAAAAATTTTGAAAATGTTGTAAGGGGGGTGCTTCGAAAAATTCAAATTCAAATTTACACCTAAATTAAGGGTTTTTCTTCGATATTTTCCACAATTTTCACCGCAAAGACTTTTCGAAGGACATTTTATACTATTTATGACTAGCTTTATCAATTTAAGTCAAAATATCGAAATTCTAAATTTTGAAAAATTTTGAAAATGTTGTAAGGGGGGTGCTTCGAAAAATTCAAATTCAAATTTACACCTAAATTAAGGGTTTTTCTTCGATATTTTCCACAATTTTCATCGCAAAGACTTTTCGAAGGACATTTTATACTACTTATGACTAGCTTTATCAATTTAAGTCAAAATATCAAAATTCTAAATTTTGAAAAATTTTGAAAATGTTGTAAGGGGGGTGCTTCGAAAAATTCAAATTCAAATTTACACCTAAATTAAGGGTTTTTCTTCGATATTTTCCACAATTTTCACCGCAAAGACTTTTCGAAGGACATTTTATACTACTTATGACTAGCTCTATCAACTTAAGTCAAAATATCAAAATTCTAAATTTTGAAAAATTTTGAAAATGTTGTAAGGGGGGTGCTTCGAAAAATTCAAATTCAAATTTACACCTAAATTAAGGGTTTTTCTTCGATATTTTCCACAATTTTCATCGCAAAGACTTTTCGAAGGACATTTTATACTATTTATGACTAGCTTTATCAATTTAAGTCAAAATATCAAAATTCTAAATTTTGAAAAATTTTGAAAATGTTGTAAGGGGGGTGCTTCGAAAAATTCAAATTCAAATTTACACCTAAATTAAGGGTTTTTCTTCGATATTTTCCACAATTTTCATCGCAAAGACTTTTCGAAGGACATTTTATACTATTTATGACTAGCTTTATCAATTTAAGTCAAAATATCGAAATTCTAAATTTTGAAAATGTTGTAAGGGGGGTGCTTCGAAAAATTCAAATTCAAATTTACACCTAAATTAAGGGTTTTTCTTCGATATTTTCCACAATTTTCACCGCAAAGACTTTTCGAAGGACATTTTATACTACTTATGACTAGCTCTATCAATTTAAGTCAAAATATCAAAATTCTAAATTTTGAAAAATTTTGAAAATGTTGTAAGGGGGGTGCTTCGAAAAATTCAAATTCAAATTTACACCTAAATTAAGGGTTTTTCTTCGATATTTTCCACAATTTTCATCGCAAAGACTTTTCGAAGGACATTTTATACTATTTATGACTAGCTTTATCAATTTAAGTCAAAATATCGATATTCTAAATTTTGAAAAAATTTTGAAAATGTTGTAAGGGGGGTGCTTCGAAAAATTCAAATTCAAATTTACACCTAAATTAAGGGTTTTTCTTCGATATTTTCCACAATTTTCATCGTAAAGACTTTTCGAAGGACATTTTATACTACTTATGACTAGCTTTATCAATTTAAGTCAAAATATCAAAATTCTAAATTTTGAAAAATTTTGAAAATGTTGTAAGGGGGGGTGCTTCGAAAAATTCAAATTCAAATTTACACCTAAATTAAGGGTTTTTCTTCGATATTTTCCACAATTTTCATCGCAAAGACTTTTCGAAGGACATTTTATACTATTTATGACTAGCTTTATCAATTTAAGTCAAAATATCGAAATTCTAAATTTTGAAAAATTTTGAAAATGTTGTAAGGGGGGTGCTTCGAAAAATTCAAATTCAAATTTACACCTAAATTAAGGGTTTTTCTTCGATATTTTCCACAATTTTCATCGCAAAGACTTTTCGAAGGACATTTTATACTATTTATGACTAGCTTTATCAATTTAAGTCAAAATATCGATATTCTAAATTTTGAAAAATTTTGAAAATGTTGTAAGGGGGGTGCTTCGAAAAATTCAAATTCAAATTTACACCTAAATTAAGGGTTTTTCTTCGATATTTTCCACAATTTTCATCGCAAAGACTTTTCGAAGGACATTTTATACTATTTATGACTAGCTTTATCAATTTAAGTCAAAATATCAAAATTCTAAATTTTGAAAAATTTTGAAAATGTTGTAAGGGGGGTGCTTCGAAAAATTCAAATTCAAATTTACACCTAAATTAAGGGTTTTTCTTCGATATTTTCCACAATTTTCATCGTAAAGACTTTTCGAAGGACATTTTATACTATTTATGACTAGCTTTATCAATTTAAGTCAAAATATCGAAATTCTAAATTTTGAAAAATTTTGAAAATGTTGTAAGGGGGGTGCTTCGAAAAATTCAAATTCAAATTTACACCTAAATTAAGGGTTTTTCTTCGATATTTTCCACAATTTTCACCGCAAAGACTTTTCGAAGGACATTTTATACTATTTATGACTAGCTTTATCAATTTAAGTCAAAATATCGAAATTCTAAATTTTGAAAAATTTTGAAAATGTTGTAAGGGGGTGCTTCGAAAAATTCAAATTCAAATTTACACCTAAATTAAGGGTTTTTCTTCGATATTTTCCACAATTTTCATCGCAAAGACTTTTCGAAGGACATTTTATACTATTTATGACTAGCTTTATCAATTTAAGTCAAAATATCGATATTCTAAATTTTGAAAAATTTTGAAAATGTTGTAAGGGGGGTGCTTCGAAAAATTCAAATTCAAATTTACACCTAAATTAAGGGTTTTTCTTCGATATTTTCCACAATTTTCATCGCAAAGACTTTTCGAAGGACATTTTATACTATTTATGACTAGCTTTATCAATTTAAGTCAAAATATCAAAATTCTAAATTTTGAAAAATTTTGAAAATGTTGTAAGGGGGTGCTTCGAAAAATTCAAATTCAAATTTACACCTAAATTAAGGGTTTTTCTTCGATATTTTCCACAATTTTCATCGTAAAGACTGTTCGAAGGACATTTTATACTATTTATGACTAGCTTTATCAATTTAAGTCAAAATATCGAAATTCTAAATTTTGAAAAATTTTGAAAATGTTGTAAGGGGGGTGCTTCGAAAAATTCAAATTCAAATTTACACCTAAATTAAGGGTTTTTCTTCGATATTTTCCACAATTTTCACCGCAAAGACTTTTCGAAGGAAATTTTATACTATTTATGACTAGCTTTATCAATTTAAGTCAAAATATCGAAATTCTAAATTTTGAAAAATTTTGAAAATGTTGTAAGGGGGGTGCTTCGAAAAATTCAAATTCAAATTTACACCTAAATTAAGGGTTTTTCTTCGATATTTTCCACAATTTTCATCGCAAAGACTTTTCGAAGGACATTTTATACTATTTATGACTAGCTTTATCAATTTAATTCAAAATATCGATATTCTAAATTTTGAAAATGTTGTAAGGGGGGTGCTTCGAAAAATTCAAATTCAAATTTACACCTAAATTAAGGGTTTTTCTTCGATATTTTTCACAATTTTCACCGCAAAGACTTTTCGAAGGACATTTTATACTACTTATGACTACCTCTATCAACTTAAGTCAAAATATCAAAATTCAAAATTTTGAAAAATTTTTAAAATGTTGTAAGGGGGGTGCTTCGAAAAATTCAAATTCAAATTTACACCTAAATTAAGGGTTTTTCTTCGATATTTTTCACAATTTTCACCGCAAAGACTTTTCGAAGGACATTTTATACTACTTATGACTACCTCTATCAACTTAAGTCAAAATATCAAAATTCTAAATTTTGAAAAATTTTTAAAATGTTGTAAGGGGGGTGCTTTATCACAAATTTACACCTAAATTAAGGGTTTTTCTTCGATATTTTCCACAATTTTCATCGCAAAGACTTTTCGAAGGACATTTTATACTATTTATGACTAGCTTGATCAATTTAAGTCAAAATATCAAAATTCTAAATTTTGAAAAATTTTGAAAATGTTGTAAGGGGGGTGCTTCGAAAAATTCAAATTCAAATTTACACCTAAATTAGGGGTTTTTCTTCGATATTTTTCACAATTTTCACCGCAAAGACTTTTCGAAGGACATTTTATACTACTTATGACTACCTCTATCAACTTAAGTCAAAATATCAAAATTCTAAATTTTGAAAAATTTTGAAAATGTTGTAAGGGGGGTGCTTCGAAAAATTCAAATTCAAATTTACACCTAAATTAAGGGTTTTTCTTCGATATTTTTCCACAATTTTCACCGCAAAGACTTTTCGAAGGACATTTTATACTACTTATGTCTAGCTTTATCAATTTAAGTCAAAATATCGAAATTCTAAATTTTGAAAAATTTTGAAAATGTTGTAAGGGGGGTGCTTCGAAAAATTCAAATTCAAATTTACACCTAAATTAAGGGTTTTTCTTCGATATTTTCCACAATTTTCATCGCAAAGACTTTTCGAAGGACATTTTATACTATTTATGACTAGCTTTATCAATTTAAGTCAAAATATCGATATTCTAAATTTTGAAAAATTTTGAAAATGTTGTAAGGGGGGGTGCTTCGAAAAATTCAAATTCAAATTTACACCTAAATTAAGGGTTTTTCTGCGATATTTTCCACAATTTTCATCGCAAAGACTTTTCGAAGGACATTTTATACTACTTATGACTACCTCTATCAATTTAAGTCAAAATATCGAAATTATAAATTTTGAAAAATTTTGAAAATGTTGTAAGGGGGGTGCTTCGAAAAATTCAAATTCAAATTTACACCTAAATTAAGGTTTTTTTCGATATTTTCCACAATTTTCACCGCAAAGACTTTTCGAAGGAAATTTTATACTATTTATGACTAGCTTTATCAATTTAAGTCAAAATATCGAAATTCTAAATTTTGAAAAATTTTGAAAATGTTGTAAGGGGGGTGCTTCGAAAAATTCAAATTCAAATTTACACCTAAATTAAGGGTTTTTCTTTGATATTTTCCACAATTTTCATCGCAAAGACTTTTCGAAGGACATTTTAAACTATTTATGACTAGCTTTATCAATTTAAGTCAAAATATCGATATTCTAAATTTTGAAAAATTTTGAAAATGTTGTAAGGGGGGTGCTTCGAAAAATTCAAATTCAAATTTACACCTAAATTAAGGGTTTTTCTTCGATATTTTCCACAATTTTCATCGCAAAGACTTTTCGAAGGACATTTTATACTATTTATGACTAGCTTTATCAATTTAAGTCAAAATATCAAAATTCTAAATTTTGAAAAATTTTGAAAATGTTGTAAGGGGGGTGCTTCGAAAAATTCAAATTCAAATTTACACCTAAATTAAGGGTTTTTCTTCGATATTTTCCACAATTTTCATCGTAAAGACTGTTCGAAGGACATTTTATACTACTTATGACTAGCTTTATCAATTTAAGTCAAAATATCAAAATTATAAATTTTGAAAAATTTTGAAAATGTTGTAAGGGGGGTGCTTCGAAAAATTCAAATTCAAATTTACACCTAAATTAAGGGTTTTTCTTCGATATTTTCCACAATTTTCATCGCAAAGACTTTTCGAAGGAAATTTTATACTATTTATGACTAGCTTTATCAATTTAAGTCAAAATATCGAAATTCTAAATTTTGAAAATGTTGTAAGGGGGGTGCTTCGAAAAATTCAAATTCAAATTTACACCTAAATTAAGGGTTTTTCTTCGATATTTTCCACAATTTTCATCGCAAAGACTTTTCGAAGGACATTTTATACTATTTATGACTAGCTTTATCAATTTAAGTCAAAATATCGAAATTCTAAATTTTGAAAAATTTTGAAAATGTTGTAAGGGGGGTGCTTCGAAAAATTCAAATTCAAATTTACACCTAAATTAAGGGTTTTTTTCGATATTTTCCACAATTTTCATCGCAAAGACTTTTCGAAGGACATTTTATACTATTTATGACTAGCTTTATCAATTTAAGTCAAAATATCGAAATTCTAAATTTTGAAAAATTTTGAAAATGTTGTAAGGGGGATGCTTCGAAAAATTAAAATTCAAATTTACACCTAAATTAAGGGTTTTTCTTCGATATTTTCCACAATTTTCATCGCAAAGACTTTTCGAAGGACATTTTATACTATTTATGACTACCTCTATCAATATAAGTCAAAATATCGAAATTCTAAATTTTGAAAAATTTTGAAAATGTTGTAAGGGGGGTGCTTCGAAAAATTCAAATTCAAATTTACACCTAAATTAAGGGTTTTTCTTCGATATTTTCCACAATTTTCACCGCAAAGACTTTTCGAAGGAAATTTTATACTATTTATGACTAGCTTTATCAATTTAAGTCAAAATATCGAAATTCTAAATTTTGAAAAATTTTGAAAATGTTGTAAGGGGGATGCTTCGAAAAATTAAAATTCAAATTTACACCTAAATTAAGGGTTTTTCTTCGATATTTTCCACAATTTTCATCGCAAAGACTTTTCGAAGGACATTTTATACTATTTATGACTAGCTTTATCAATTTAAGTCAAAATATCGATATTCTAAATTTTGAAAAATTTTGAAAATGTTGTAAGGGGGGTGCTTCGAAAAATTCAAATTCAAATTTACACCTAAATTAAGGGTTTTTCTTCGATATTTTCCACAATTTTCATCGCAAAGACTTTTCGAAGGACATTTTATACTATTTATGACTAGCTTTATCAATTTAAGTCAAAATATCGATATTCTAAATTTTGAAAAATTTTGAAAATGTTGTAAGGGGGTGCTTCGAAAAATTCAAATTCAAATTTACACCTAAATTAAGGGTTTTTCTTCAATATTTTCCACAATTTTCATCGTAAAGACTGTTCGAAGGACATTTTATACTACTTATGACTAGCTTTATCAATTTAAGTCAAAATATCAAAATTCTAAATTTTGAAAAATTTTGAAAATGTTGTAAGGGGGTGCTTCGAAAAATTCAAATTCAAATTTACACCTAAATTAAGGGTTTTTCTTCGATATTTTCCACAATTTTCACCGCAAAGACTTTTCGAAGGACATTTTATACTATTTATGACTAGCTTTATCAATTTAAGTCAAAATATCGAAATTCTAAATTTTGAAAAATTTTGAAAATGTTGTAAGGGGGGTGCTTCGAAAAATTCAAATTCAAATTTACACCTAAATTAAGGGTTTTTCTTCGATATTTTCCACAATTTTCATCGTAAAGACTGTTCGAAGGACATTTTATACTATTTATGACTAGCTTTATCAATTTAAGTCAAAATATCGATATTCTAAATTTTGAAAAATTTTGAAAATGTTGTAAGGGGGGTGCTTCGAAAAATTCAAATTCAAATTTACACCTAAATAAAGGGTTTTTCTTCGATATTTTCCACAATTTTCATCGCAAAGACTTTTCGAAGGACATTTTATACTATTTATGACTAGCTTTATCAATTTAAGTCAAAATATCGAAATTCTAAATTTTGAAAAATTTTGAAAATGTTGTAAGGGGGGTGCTTCGAAAAATTCAAATTCAAATTTACACCTAAATTAAGGGTTTTTCTTCGATATTTTCCACAATTTTCACCGCAAAGACTTTTCGAAGGAAATTTTATACTATTTATGACTAGCTTTATCAATTTAAGTCAAAATATCGAAATTCTAAATTTTGAAAAATTTTTAAAATGTTGTAAGGGGGGTGCTTCGAAAAATTCAAATTCAAATTTACACCTAAATTAAGGGTTTTTCTTCGATATTTTCCACAATTTTCATCGCAAAGACTTTTCGAAGGACATTTTATACTATTTATGACTAGCTTTATCAATTTAAGTCAAAATATCGAAATTCTAAATTTTGAAAAATTTTGAAAATGTTGTAAGGGGGGTGCTTCGAAAAATTAAAATTCAAATTTACACCTAAATTAAGGGTTTTTCTTCGATATTTTCCACAATTTTCATCGCAAAGACTTTTCGAAGGACATTTTATACTATTTATGACTAGCTTTATCAATTTAAGTCAAAATATCGATATTCTAAATTTTGAAAAATTTTGAAAATGTTGTAAGGGGGGTGCTTCGAAAAATTCAAATTCAAATTTACACCTAAATTAAGGGTTTTTCTTCGATATTTTCCACAATTTTCATCGCAAAGACTTTTCGAAGGACATTTTATACTATTTATGACTAGCTTTATCAATTTAAGTCAAAATATCGATATTCTAAATTTTGAAAAATTTTGAAAATGTTGTAAGGGGGGTGCTTCGAAAAATTCAAATTCAAATTTACACCTAAATTAAGGGTTTTTCTTCAATATTTTCCACAATTTTCATCGTAAAGACTGTTCGAAGGACATTTTATACTACTTATGACTAGCTTTATCAATTTAAGTCAAAATATCAAAATTCTAAATTTTGAAAAATTTTGAAAATGTTGTAAGGGGGGTGCTTCGAAAAATTCAAATTCAAATTTACACCTAAATTAAGGGTTTTTCTTCGATATTTTCCACAATTTTCACCGCAAAGACTTTTCGAAGGACATTTTATACTATTTATGACTAGCTTTATCAATTTAAGTCAAAATATCGAAATTCTAAATTTTGAAAAATTTTGAAAATGTTGTAAGGGGGGTGCTTCGAAAAATTCAAATTCAAATTTACACCTAAATTAAGGGTTTTTCTTCGATATTTTCCACAATTTTCATCGTAAAGACTGTTCGAAGGACATTTTATACTATTTATGACTAGCTTTATCAATTTAAGTCAAAATATCGATATTCTAAATTTTGAAAAATTTTGAAAATGTTGTAAGGGGGGGTGCTTCGAAAAATTCAAATTCAAATTTACACCTAAATAAAGGGTTTTTCTTCGATATTTTCCACAATTTTCATCGCAAAGACTTTTCGAAGGACATTTTATACTATTTATGACTAGCTTTATCAATTTAAGTCAAAATATCGAAATTCTAAATTTTGAAAAATTTTGAAAATGTTGTAAGGGGGGTGCTTCGAAAAATTCAAATTCAAATTTACACCTAAATTAAGGGTTTTTCTTCGATATTTTCCACAATTTTCACCGCAAAGACTTTTCGAAGGAAATTTTATACTATTTATGACTAGCTTTATCAATTTAAGTCAAAATATCGAAATTCTAAATTTTGAAAAATTTTTAAAATGTTGTAAGGGGGGTGCTTCGAAAAATTCAAATTCAAATTTACACCTAAATTAAGGGTTTTTCTTCGATATTTTCCACAATTTTCATCGCAAAGACTTTTCGAAGGACATTTTATACTATTTATGACTAGCTTTATCAATTTAAGTCAAAATATCGATATTCTAAATTTTGAAAAATGTTGTAAGGGGGTGCTTCGAAAAATTCAAATTCAAATTTACACCTAAATTAAGGGTTTTTTTTCGATATTTTCCACAATTTTCATCGCAAAGACTTTTCGAAGGACATTTTATACTACTTATGACTACCTCTATCAATTTAAGTCAAAATATCAAAATTCTAAATTATGAAAAATTTTGAAAATGTTGTAAGTGGGGTGCTTCGAAAAATTCAAATTCATATTTACACCTAAATTAAGGGTTTTTCTTCGATATTTTTCACAATTTTCACCGCAAAGACTTTTCGAAGGACATTTTATACTACTTATGACTACCTCTATCAACTTAAGTCAAAATATCAAAATTCTAAATTTTGAAATATTTTTAAAATGTTGTAAGGGGGGTGCTTCGAAAAATTAAAATTCAAATTTACACCTAAATTAAGGGTTTTTCTTCGATATTTTCCACAATTTTCATCGCAAAGACTTTTCGAAGGAAATTTTATACTATTTATGACTAGCTTTATCAATTTAAGTCAAAATATCGATATTCTAAATTTTGAAAAATTTTGAAAATGTTGTAAGGGGGGTGCTTCGAAAAATTCAAATTCAAATTTACACCTAAATTAAGGGTTTTTCTTCGATATTTTCCACAATTTTCATCGCAAAGACTTTTCGAAGGACATTTTATACTATTTATGACTAGCTTTATCAATTTAAGTCAAAATATCGATATTCTAAATTTTGAAAAATTTTGAAAATGTTGTAAGGGGGGTGCTTCGAAAAATTCAAATTCAAATTTACACCTAAATTAAGGGTTTTTCTTCAATATTTTCCACAATTTTCATCGTAAAGACTGTTCGAAGGACATTTTATACTACTTATGACTAGCTTTATCAATTTAAGTCAAAATATCAAAATTCTAAATTTTGAAAAATTTTGAAAATGTTGTAAGGGGGGTGCTTCGAAAAATTCAAATTCAAATTTACACCTAAATAAAGGGTTTTTCTTCGATATTTTCCACAATTTTCATCGCAAAGACTTTTCGAAGGACATTTTATACTATTTATGACTAGCTTTATCAATTTAAGTCAAAATATCGAAATTCTAAATTTTGAAAAATTTTGAAAATGTTGTAAGGGGGGTGCTTCGAAAAATTCAAATTCAAATTTACACCTAAATTAAGGGTTTTTCTTCGATATTTTCCACAATTTTCACCGCAAAGACTTTTCGAAGGAAATTTTATACTATTTATGACTAGCTTTATCAATTTAAGTCAAAATATCGAAATTCTAAATTTTGAAAAATTTTGAAAATGTTGTAAGGGGGGTGCTTCGAAAAATTCAAATTCAAATTTACACCTAAATTAAGGGGTTTTTCTTCGATATTTTCCACAATTTTCATCGCAAAGACTTTTCGAAGGACATTTTATACTATTTATGACTAGCTTTATCAATTTAATTCAAAATATCGATATTCTAAATTTTGAAAATGTTGTAAGGGGGGTGCTTCGAAAAATTCAAATTCAAATTTACACCTAAATAAAGGTTTTTTTTTCGATATTTTCTACAATTTTCATCGCAAAGACTTTTCGAAGGACATTTTATACTACTTATGACTACCTCTATCAATTTAAGTCAAAATATCAAAATTCTAAATTATGAAAAATTTTGAAAATGTTGTAAGTGGGGTGCTTCGAAAAATTCAAATTCAAATTTACACCTAAATTAAGGGTTTTTCTTCGATATTTTTCACAATTTTCACCGCAAAGACTTTTCGAAGGACATTTTATACTACTTATGACTACCTCTATCAACTTAAGTCAAAATATCAAAATTCTAAATTTTGAAAAATTTTGAAAATGTTGTAAGGGGGGTGCTTCGAAAAATTCAAATTCAATTTTACACCTAAATTAAGGGTTTTTCTTCGATATTTTCCACAATTTTCACCGCAAAGACTTTTCGAAGGACATTTTATACTACTTATGTCTAGCTTTATCAATTTAAGTCAAAATATCGAAATTCTAAATTTTGAAAAATTTTGAAAATGTTGTAAGGGGGGTGCTTCGAAAAATTCAAATTCAAATTTACACCTAAATTAAGGGTTTTTCTTCGATATTTTCCACAATTTTCACCGCAAAGACTTTTCGAAGGACATTTTATACTACTTATGACTACCTCTATCAACTTAAGTCAAAATATCAAAATTCTAAATTTTGAAAAATTTTTAAAATGTTGTAAGGGGGGTGCTTCGAAAAATTAAAATTCAAATTTACACCTAAATTAAGGGTTTTTCTTCGATATTTTCCACAATTTTCATCGCAAAGACTTTTCGAAGGACATTTTATACTATTTATGACTAGCTTTATCAATTTAAGTCAAAATATCGATATTCTAAATTTTGAAAAATTTTGAAAATGTTGTAAGGGGGGTGCTTCGAAAAATTCAAATTCAAATTTACACCTAAATTAAGGGTTTTTCTTCGATATTTTCCACAATTTTCATCGCAAAGACTTTTCGAAGGACATTTTATACTATTTATGACTAGCTTTATCAATTTAAGTCAAAATATCGAAATTCTAAATTTTGAAAAATTTTGAAAATGTTGTAAGGGGGGTGCTTCGAAAAATTCAAATTCAAATTTACACCTAAATTAAGGGTTTTTCTTCGATATTTTCCACAATTTTCATCGTAAAGACTTTTCGAAGGACATTTTATACTACTTATGACTAGCTTTATCAATTTAAGTCAAAATATCAAAATTCTAAATTTTGAAAAATTTTGAAAATGTTGTAAGGGGGGTGCTTCGAAAAATTCAAATTCAAATTTACACCTAAATTAAGGGTTTTTCTTCGATATTTTCCACAATTTTCATCGCAAAGACTTTTCGAAGGACATTTTATACTATTTATGACTAGCTTTATCAATTTAAGTCAAAATATCGAAATTCTAAATTTTGAAAAATTTTGAAAATGTTGTAAGGGGGGGTGCTTCGAAAAATTCAAATTCAAATTTACACCTAAATTAAGGGTTTTTCTTCGATATTTTCCACAATTTTCACCGCAAAGACTTTTCGAAGGACATTTTATACTATTTATGACTAGCTTTATCAATTTAAGTCAAAATATCGAAATTCTAAATTTTGAAAAATTTTGAAAATGTTGTAAGGGGGGTGCTTCGAAAAATTCAAATTCAAATTTACACCTAAATTAAGGGGTTTTTCTTCGATATTTTCCACAATTTTCATCGCAAAGACTTTTCGAAGGACATTTTATACTATTTATGACTAGCTTTATCAATTTAAGTCAAAATATCGATATTCTAAATTTTGAAAAATTTTGAAAATGTTGTAAGGGGGGTGCTTCGAAAAATTCAAATTCAAATTTACACCTAAATAAAGGTTTTTTCTTCGATATTTTCCACAATTTTCATCGCAAAGACTTTTCGAAGGACATTTTATACTACTTATGACTACCTCTATCAATTTAAGTCAAAATATCAAAATTCTAAATTTTGAAAAATTTTGAAAATGTTGTAAGGGGGTGCTTCGAAAAATTCAAATTCAAATTTACACCTAAATTAAGGGTTTTTCTTCGATATTTTCCACAATTTTCACCGCAAAGACTTTTCGAAGGACATTTTATACTACTTATGACTACCTCTATCAATTTAAGTCAAAATATCAAAATTCTAAATTTTGAAAAATTTTGAAAATGTTGTAAGGGGGGTGCTTCGAAAAATTCAAATTCAATTTTACACCTAAATTAAGGGTTTTTCTTCGATATTTTCCACAATTTTCACCGCAAAGACTTTTCGAAGGACATTTTATACTACTTATGACTAGCTTTATCAATTTAAGTCAAAATATCGAAATTCTAAATTTTGAAAAATTTTGAAAATGTTGTAAGGGGGGTGCTTCGAAAAATTCAAATTCAAATTTACACCTAAATTAAGGGTTTTTCTTCGATATTTTCCACAATTTTCATCGCAAAGACTTTTCGAAGGACATTTTATACTATTTATGACTAGCTTTATCAATTTAAGTCAAAATATCGAAATTCTAAATTTTGAAAAATTTTGAAAATGTTGTAAGGGGGTGCTTCGAAAAATTCAAATTCAAATTTACACCTAAATTAAGGGTTTTTCTTCGATATTTTCCACAATTTTCATCGCAAAGACTTTTCGAAGGACATTTTATACTACTTATGACTAGCTTTATCAATTTAAGTCAAAATATCGAAATTATAAATTTTGAAAAATTTTGAAAATGTTGTAAGGGGGGTGCTTCGAAAAATTCAAATTCAAATTTACACCTAAATTAAGGGTTTTTCTTCGATATTTTCCACAATTTTCACCGCAAAGACTTTTCGAAGGAAATTTTATACTATTTATGACTAGCTTTATCAATTTAAGTCAAAATATCGAAATTCTAAATTTTGAAAAATTTTGAAAATGTTGTAAGGGGGGTGCTTCGAAAAATTCAAATTCAAATTTACACCTAAATTAAGGGTTTTTCTTCGATATTTTCCACAATTTTCACCGCAAAGACTTTTCGAAGGACATTTTATACTATTTATGACTAGCTTTATCAATTTAAGTCAAAATATCGAAATTCTAAATTTTGAAAAATTTTGAAAATGTTGTAAGGGGGGTGCTTCGAAAAATTCAAATTCAAATTTACACCTAAATTAAGGGTTTTTCTTCGATATTTTCCACAATTTTCATCGCAAAGACTTTTCGAAGGACATTTTATACTATTTATGACTAGCTTTATCAATTTAAGTCAAAATATCGATATTCTAAATTTTGAAAAATGTTTGTAAGGGGGGTGCTTCGAAAAATTCAAATTCAAATTTACACCTAAATTAAGGGTTTTTTTTCGATATTTTCCACAATTTTCATCGCAAAGACTTTTCGAAGGACATTTTATACTACTTATGACTACCTCTATCAATTTAAGTCAAAATATCAAAATTCTAAATTTTGAAAAATTTTGAAAATGTTGTAAGGGGGTGCTTCGAAAAATTCAAATTCAAATTTACACCTAAATTAAGGGTTTTTCTTCGATATTTTCCACAATTTTCACCGCAAAGACTTTTCGAAGGACATTTTATACTATTTATGACTAGCTTTATCAATTTAAGTCAAAATATCAAAATTCTAAATTTTGAAAAATTTTGAAAATGTTGTAAGGGGGTGCTTCGAAAAATTCAAATTCAAATTTACACCTAAATTAAGGGTTTTTCTTCGATATTTTCCACAATTTTCATCGCAAAGACTTTTCGAAGGACATTTTATACTATTTATGACTAGCTTTATCAATTTAAGTCAAAATATCAAAATTCTAAATTTTGAAAAATTTTGAAAATGTTGTAAGGGGGGTGCTTCGAAAAATTCAAATTCAAATTTACACCTAAATTAAGGGTTTTTCTTCGATATTTTCCACAATTTTCACCGCAAAGACTTTTCGAAGGACATTTTATACTACTTATGACTACCTCTATCAATTTAAGTCAAAATATCAAAATTCTAAATTTTGAAAAATTTTGAAAATGTTGTAAGGGGGGTGCTTCGAAAAATTCAAATTCAAATTTACACCTAAATTAAGGGTTTTTCTTCGATATTTTCCACAATTTTCACCGCAAAGACTTTTCGAAGGACATTTTATACTATTTATGACTAGCTTTATCAATTTAAGTCAAAATATCGAAATTCTAAATTTTGAAAAATTTTGAAAATGTTGTAAGGGGGGTGCTTCGAAAAATTCAAATTCAAATTTACACCTAAATTAAGGGTTTTTCTTCGATATTTTCCACAATTTTCACCGCAAAGACTTTTCGAAGGACATTTTATACTATTTATGACTAGCTTTATCAATTTAAGTCAAAATATCGAAATTCTAAATTTTGAAAAATTTTGAAAATGTTGTAAGGGGGGTGCTTCGAAAAATTCAAATTCAAATTTACACCTAAATTAAGGGTTTTTCTTCGATATTTTCCACAATTTTCATCGCAAAGACTTTTCGAAGGACATTTTATACTATTTATGACTAGCTTTATCAATTTAAGTCAAAATATCGATATTCTAAATTTTGAAAAATTTTGAAAATGTTGTAAGGGGGGTGCTTCGAAAAATTCAAATTCAAATTTACACCTAAATTAAGGGTTTTTTTTCGATATTTTCCACAATTTTCATCGCAAAGACTTTTCGAAGGACATTTTATACTACTTATGACTACCTCTATCAATTTAAGTCAAAATATCAAAATTCTAAATTTTGAAAAATTTTGAAAATGTTGTAAGGGGGGTGCTTCGAAAAATTCAAATTCAAATTTACACCTAAATTAAGGGTTTTTCTTCGATATTTTTCACAATTTTCACCGCAAAGACTTTTCGAAGGACATTTTATACTACTTATGACTACCTCTATCAACTTAAGTCAAAATATCAAAATTCTAAATTTTGAAAAATTTTGAAAATGTTGTAAGGGGGTGCTTCGAAAAATTCAAATTCAAATTTACACCTAAATTAAGGGTTTTTCTTCGATATTTTCCACAATTTTCATCGCAAAGACTTTTCGAAGGACATTTTATACTATTTATGACTAGCTTTATCAATTTAAGTCAAAATATCAAAATTCTAAATTTTGAAAAATTTTGAAAATGTTGTAAGGGGGGTGCTTCGAAAAATTCAAATTCAAATTTACACCTAAATTAAGGGTTTTTCTTCGATATTTTCCACAATTTTCACCGCAAAGACTTTTCGAAGGACATTTTATACTACTTATGACTACCTCTATCAACTTAAGTCAAAATATCAAAATTCTAAATTTTGAAAAATTTTGAAAATGTTGTAAGGGGGGTGCTTCGAAAAATTCAAATTCAAATTTACACCTAAATTAAGGGTTTTTCTTCGATATTTTCCACAATTTTCACCGCAAAGACTTTTCGAAGGACATTTTATACTACTTATGACTAGCTTTATCAATTTAAGTCAAAATATCGAAATTCTAAATTTTGAAAAATTTTGAAAATGTTGTAAGGGGGGTGCTTCGAAAAATTCAAATTCAAATTTACACCTAAATTAAGGGTTTTTCTTCGATATTTTCCACAATTTTCATCGCAAAGACTTTTCGAAGGACATTTTATACTATTTATGACTAGCTTTATCAATTTAAGTCAAAATATCGAAATTCTAAATTTTGAAAAATTTTGAAAATGTTGTAAGGGGGATGCTTCGAAAAATTCAAATTCAAATTTACACCTAAATTAAGGGTTTTTCTGCGATATTTTCCACAATTTTCATCGCAAAGACTTTTCGAAGGACATTTTATACTACTTATGACTAGCTTTATCAATTTAAGTCAAAATATCGAAATTATAAATTTTGAAAAATTTTGAAAATGTTGTAAGGGGGGTGCTTCGAAAAATTCAAATTCAAATTTACACCTAAATTAAGGGTTTTTCTTCGATATTTTCCACAATTTTCACCGCAAAGACTTTTCGAAGGAAATTTTATACTATTTATGACTAGCTTTATCAATTTAAGTCAAAATATCGAAATTCTAAATTTTGAAAAATTTTGAAAATGTTGTAAGGGGGGTGCTTCGAAAAATTCAAATTCAAATTTACACCTAAATTAAGGGTTTTTCTTCGATATTTTCCACAATTTTCACCGCAAAGACTTTTCGAAGGACATTTTATACTATTTATGACTAGCTTTATCAATTTAAGTCAAAATATCGATATTCTAAATTTTGAAAAATTTTGAAAATGCTGTAAAGGGGGTGCTTCGAAAAATTCAAATTCAAATTTACACCTAAATTAAGGGTTTTTCTTCGATATTTTCCACAATTTTCATCGCAAAGACTTTTCGAAGGACATTTTATACTATTTATGACTAGCTTTATCAATTTAAGTCAAAATATCGAAATTCTAAATTTTGGAAAATTTTGAAAATGTTGTAAGGGGGGTGCTTCGAAAAATTCAAATTCAAATTTACACCTAAATTAAGGGTTTTTCTTCGATATTTTCCACAATTTTCATCGCAAAGACTTTTCGAAGGACATTTTATACTATTTATGACTAGCTTTATCAATTTAAGTCAAAATATCGATATTCTAAATTTTGAAAAATTTTGAAAATGTTGTAAGGGGGATGCTTCGAAAAATTCAAATTCAAATTTACACCTAAATTAAGGGTTTTTCTTCGATATTTTCCACAATTTTCATCGTAAAGACTGTTCGAAGGACATTTTATACTACTTATGACTAGCTTTATCAATTTAAGTCAAAATATCAAAATTATAAATTTTGAAAAATTTTGAAAATGTTGTAAGGGGGGTGCTTCGAAAAATTCAAATTCAAATTTACACCTAAATTAAGGGTTTTTCTTCGATATTTTCCACAATTTTCATCGCAAAGACTTTTCGAAGGAAATTTTATACTATTTATGACTAGCTTTATCAATTTAAGTCAAAATATCGAAATTCTAAATTTTGAAAATGTTGTAAGGGGGGTGCTTCGAAAAATTCAAATTCAAATTTACACCTAAATTAAGGGTTTTTCTTCGATATTTTCCACAATTTTCATCGCAAAGACTTTTCGAAGGACATTTTATACTATTTATGACTAGCTTTATCAATTTAAGTCAAAATATCGAAATTCTAAATTTTGAAAAATTTTGAAAATGTTGTAAGGGGGTGCTTCGAAAAATTCAAATTCAAATTTACACCTAAATTAAGGGTTTTTCTTCGATATTTTCCACAATTTTCATCGCAAAGACTTTTCGAAGGACATTTTATACTATTTATGACTAGCTTTATCAATTTAAGTCAAAATATCGAAATTCTAAATTTTGAAAAATTTTGAAAATGTTGTAAGGGGGATGCTTCGAAAAATTTAAATTCAAATTTACACCTAAATTAAGTGTTTTTCTTCGATATTTTCCACAATTTTCATCGCAAAGACTTTTCGAAGGACATTTTATACTATTTATGACTAGCTTTATCAATTTAAGTCAAAATATCGATATTCTAAATTTTGAAAAATTTTGAAAATGTTGTAAGGGGGGTGCTTCGAAAAATTCAAATTCAAATTTACACCTAAATTAAGGGTTTTTCTTCGATATTTTCCACAATTTTCATCGTAAAGACTGTTCGAAGGACATTTTATACTACTTATGACTAGCTTTATCAATTTAAGTCAAAATATCGAAATTCTAAATTTTGAAAAATTTTGAAAATGTTGTAAGGGGGGTGCTTCGAAAAATTCAAATTTAAATTTACACCTAAATTAAGGGTTTTTCTTCGATATTTTCCACAATTTTCATCGTAAAGACTGTTCGAAGGACATTTTATACTACTTATGACTAGCTTTATCAATTTAAGTCAAAATATCAAAATTCTAAATTTTGAAAAATTTTGAAAATGTTGTAAGGGGGGTGCTTCGAAAAATTCAAATTCAAATTTACACCTAAATTAAGGGTTTTTCTTCGATATTTTCCACAATTTTCACCGCAAAGACTTTTCGAAGGACATTTTATACTATTTATGACTAGCTTTATTAATTTAAGTCAAAATATCGATATTCTAAATTTTGAAAATGTTGTAAGGGGGGTGCTTCGAAAAATTCAAATTCAAATTTACACCTAAATTAAGGGTTTTTCTTCGATATTTTCCACAATTTTCATCGCAAAGACTTTTCGAAGGACATTTTATACTACTTATGACTACCTTTATCAATTTAAGTCAAAATATCGAAATTATAAATTTTGAAAAATTTTGAAAATGTTGTAAGGGGGGTGCTTCGAAAAATTCAAATTCAAATTTACACCTAAATTAAGGGTTTTTCTTCGATATTTTCCACAATTTTCATCGCAAAGACTTTTCGAAGGACATTTTATACTATTTATGACTAGCTTTATCAATTTAAGTCAAAATATCGAAATTCTAAATTTTGAAAAATTTTGAAAATGTTGTAAGGGGGGTGCTTCGAAAAATTCAAATTCAAATTTACACCTAAATTAAGGGTTTTTCTTCGATATTTTCCACAATTTTCACCGCAAAGACTTTTCGAAGGACATTTTATACTATTTATGACTAGCTTTATCATTTTAAGTCAAAATATCGAAATTCTAAATTTTTAAAAATTTTGAAAATGTTGTAAGGGGGGTGCTTCGAAAAATTCAAATTCAAATTTACACCTAAATTAAGGGTTTTTCTTCGATATTTTCCACAATTTTCATCGCAAAGACGTTTCGAAGGACATTTTATACTATTTATGACTAGCTTTATCAATTTAAGTCAAAATATCGATATTCTAAATTTTGAAAAATTTTGAAAATGTTGTAAGGGGGATGCTTCGAAAAATTCAAATTCAAATTTACACCTAAATTAAGGGTTTTTCTTCGATATTTTCCACAATTTTCATCGTAAAGACTGTTCGAAGGACATTTTATACTACTTATGACTAGCTTTATCAATTTAAGTCAAAATATCAAAATTCTAAATTTTGAAAATGTTGTAAGGGGGGTGCTTCGAAAAATTCAAATTCAAATTTACACCTAAATTAAGGGTTTTTCTTCGATATTTTCCAAAATTTTCATCGCAAAGACTTTTCGAAGGACATTTTATACTATTTATGACTAGCTTTATCAATTTAAGTCAAAATATCGAAATTCTAAATTTTGAAAAATTTTGAAAATGTTGTAAGGGGGGTGCTTCGAAAAATTCAAATTCAAATTTACACCTAAATTAAGGGTTTTTCTTCGATATTTTCCACAATTTTCATCGCAAAGACTTTACGAAGGACATTTTATACTACTTATGACTACCTCTATCAATTTAAGTCAAAATATCGAAATTATAAATTTTGAAAAATTTTGAAATTGTTGTAAGGGGGGTGCTTTATCACAAATTTACACCTAAATTAAGGGTTTTTCTTCGATATTTTCCACAATTTTCATCGCAAAGACTTTTCGAAGGACATTTTATACTATTTATGACTAGCTTTATCAATTTAAGTCAAAATATCGAAATTCTAAATTTTGAAAAATTTTGAAAATGTTGTAAGGGGGGTGCTTCGAAAAATTCAAATTCAAATTTACACCTAAATTAAGGGTTTTTCTTCGATATTTTCCATAATTTTCACCGCAAAGACTTTTCGAAGGACATTTTATACTATTTATGACTAGCTTTATCATTTTAAGTCAAAATATCGAAATTCTAAATTTTGAAAAATTTTGAAAATGTTGTAAGGGGGTGCTTCGAAAAATTCAAATTCAAATTTACACCTAAATTAAGGGTTTTTCTTCGATATTTTCCACAATTTTCATCGCAAAGACTTTTCGAAGGACATTTAATACTATTTATGACTAGCTTTATCAATTTAAGTCAAAATATCGATATTCTAAATTTTGAAAAATTTTGAAAATGTTGTAAGGGGGATGCTTCGAAAAATTCAAATTCAAATTTACACCTAAATTAAGGGTTTTTCTTCGATATTTTCCACAATTTTCACCGCAAAGACTTTTCGAAGGAAATTTTATACTATTTATGACTAGCTTTATCAATTTAAGTCAAAATATCGAAATTCTAAATTTTGAAAAAGTTGTAAGGGGGGTGCTTCGAGAAATTCAAATTCAAATTTACACCTAAATTAAGGGTTTTTCTTCGATATTTTTCACAATTTTCACCACAAAGACTTTTCGAAGGACATTTTATACTACTTATGACTACCTCTATCAACTTAAGTCAAAATATCAAAATTCTAAATTTTGAAAAATTTTGAAAATGTTGTAAGGGGGGTGCTTCGAAAAATTCAAATTCAAATTTACACCTAAATTAAGGGTTTTTCTTCGATATTTTCCACAATTTTCATCGCAAAGACTTTTCGAAGGACATTTTATACTATTTATGACTAGCTTTATCAATTTAAGTCAAAATATCGAAATTCTAAATTTTGAAAAATTTTGAAAATGTTGTAAGGGGGGTGCTTCGAAAAATTCAAATTCAAATTTACACCTAAATTAAGGGTTTTTCTTCGATATTTTCCACAATTTTCATCGCAAAGACTTTTCGAAGGACATTTTATACTATTTATGACTAGCTTTATCAATTTAAGTCAAAATATCGAAATTCTAAATTTTGAAAAATTTTGAAAATGTTGTAAGGGGGGTGCTTTCGAAAAATTCAAATTTAAATTTACACCTAAATTAAGGGTTTTTCTTCGATATTTTCCACAATTTTCATCGTAAAGACTTTTCGAAGGACATTTTATACTACTTATGACTAGCTTTATCAATTTAAGTCAAAATATCAAAATTCTAAATTTTGAAAAATTTTGAAAATGTTGTAAGGGGGGTGCTTCGAAAAATTCAAATTCAAATTTACACCTAAATTAAGGGTTTTTCTTCGATATTTTCCACAATTTTCATCGTAAAGACTGTTCGAAGGACATTTTATACTACTTATGACTAGCTTTATCAATTTAAGTCAAAATATCAAAATTCTAAATTTTTAAAATGTTGTAAGGGGGGTGCTTCGAAAAATTCAAATTCAAATTTACACCTAAATTAAGGGTTTTTCTTCGATATTTTCCACAATTTTCATCGCAAAGACTTTTCGAAGGACATTTTATACTACTTATGACTAGCTTTATCAATTTAAGTCAAAATATCAAAATTCTAAATTTTGAAAAATTTTGAAAATGTTGTAAGGGGGGTGCTTCGAAAAATTCAAATTCAAATTTACACCTAAATTAAGGGTTTTTCTTCGATATTTTCCACAATTTTCATCGTAAAGACTGTTCGAAGGACATTTTATACTGCTTATGACTAGCTTTATCAATTTAAGTCAAAATATCAAAATTCTAAATTTTGAAAAATTTTGAAAATGTTGTAAGGGGGTGCTTCGAAAAATTCAAATTCAAATTTACACCTAAATTAAGGGTTTTTCTTCGATATTTTCCACAATTTTCATCGTAAAGACTGTTCGAAGGACATTTTATACTGCTTATGACTAGCTTTATCAATTTAAGTCAAAATATCAAAATTCTAAATTTTGAAAAATTTTGAAAATGTTGTAAGGGGGGTGCTTCGAAAAATTCAAATTCAAATTTACACCTAAATTAAGGGTTTTTCTTCGATATTTTCCACAATTTTCACCGCAAAGACTTTTCGAAGGACATTTTATACTATTTATGACTAGCTTTATCAATTTAAGTCAAAATATCGAAATTCTAAATTTTGAAAAATTTTGAAAATGTTGTAAGGGGGTGCTTCGAAAAATTCAAATTCAAATTTACACCTAAATTAAGGGTTTTTCTTCGATATTTTCCACAATTTTCATCGCAAAGACTTTTCGAAGGACATTTTATACTATTTATGACTAGCTTTATCAATTTAAGTCAAAATATCGAAATTCTAAATTTTGAAAAATTTTGAAAATGTTGTAAGGGGGGTGCTTCGAAAAATTCAAATTCAAATTTACACCTAAATTAAGGGTTTTTCTTCGATATTTTCCACAATTTTCATCGCAAAGACTGTTCGAAGGACATTTTATACTACTTATGACTAGCTTTATCAATTTAAGTCAAAATATCAAAATTCTAAATTTTGAAAAATTTTGAAAATGTTGTAAGGGGGGTGCTTCGAAAAATTCAAATTCAAATTTACACCTAAATTAAGGGTTTTTCTTCGATATTTTCCACAATTTTCACCGCAAAGACTTTTCGAAGGACATTTTATACTATTTATGACTAGCTTTATCAATTAAAGTCAAAATATCGAAATTCTAAATTTTGAAAAATTTTGAAAATGTTGTAAGGGGGGTGCTTCGAAAAATTCAAATTTAAATTTACACCTAAATTAAGGGTTTTTCTTCGATATTTTCTACAATTTTCATCGTAAAGACTGTTCGAAGGATATTTTATACTACTTATGACTAGCTTTATCAATTTAAGTCAAAATATCAAAATTCTAAATTTTGAAAAATTTTGAAAATGTTGTAAGGGGGGTGCTTCGAAAAATTCAAATTCAAATTTACACCTAAATTAAGGGTTTTTCTTCGATATTTTCCACAATTTTCATCGTAAAGACTTTTCGAAGGACATTTTATACTACTTATGACTAGCTTTATCAATTTAAGTCAAAATATCAAAATTCTAAATTTTGAAAAATTTTGAAAATGTTGTAAGGGGGGTGCTTCGAAAAATTCAAATTCAAATTTACACCTAAATTAAGGGTTTTTCTTCGATATTTTCCACAATTTTCATCGTAAAGACTGTTCGAAGGACATTTTATACTGCTTATGACTAGCTTTATCAATTTAAGTCAAAATATCAAAATTCTAAATTTTGAAAAATTTTGAAAATGTTGTAAGGGGGGTGCTTCGAAAAATTCAAATTCAAATTTACACCTAAATTAAGGGTTTTTCTTCGATATTTTCCACAATTTTCACCGCAAAGACTTTTCGAAGGAAATTTTATACTATTTATGACTAGCTTTATCAATTTAAGTCAAAATATCGAAATTCTAAATTTTGAAAAATTTTGAAAATGTTGTAAGGGGGGTGCTTCGAAAAATTCAAATTCAAATTTACACCTAAATTAAGGGTTTTTCTTCGATATTTTCCACAATTTTCATCGCAAAGACTTTTCGAAGGACATTTTATACTATTTATGACTAGCTTTATCAATTTAAGTCAAAATATCGATATTCTAAATTTTGAAAAATTTTGAAAATGTTGTAAGGGGGGTGCTTCGAAAAATTCAAATTCAAATTTACACCTAAATTAAGGGTTTTTCTTCGATATTTTCCACAATTTTCACCGCAAAGACTTTTCGAAGGACATTTTATACTATTTATGACTAGCTTTATCAATTTAAGTCAAAATATCGAAATTCTAAATTTTGAAAAATTTTGAAAATGTTGTAAGGGGGGTGCTTCGAAAAATTCAAATTTAAATTTACACCTAAATTAAGGGTTTTTCTTCGATATTTTCTACAATTTTCATCGTAAAGACTGTTCGAAGGACATTTTATACTACTTATGACTAGCTTTATCAATTTAAGTCAAAAATTCAAAATTCTAAATTTTGAAAAATTTTGAAAATGTTGTAAGGGGGGTGCTTCGAAAAATTCAAATTCAAATTTACACCTAAATTAAGGGTTTTTCTTCGATATTTTCTACAATTTTCATCGTAAAGACTGTTCGAAGGACATTTTATACTACTTATGACTAGCTTTATCAATTTAAGTCAAAATATCAAATTTCTAACTTTTGCAAATTTTGAAAATGTTGTAAGGGGGGTGCTTCGAAAAATTCAAATTCAAATTTACACCTAAATTAAGGGTTTTTCTTCGATATTTTCCACAATTTTCATCGCAAAGACTTTTCGAAGGACATTTTATACTATTTATGACTAGCTTTATCAATTTAAGTCAAAATATCGAAATTCTACATTTTGAAAAATTTTTAAAATGTTGTAAGGGGGGTGCTTCGAAAAATTCTAATTTAAATTTACACCTAAATTAAGGGTTTTTCTTCAATATTTTTCACAATTTTCATCGTAAAGACTGTTCGAAGGACATTTTATACTACTTATGACTAGCTTTATCAATTTAAGTCAAAATATCAAAATTCTAAATTTTGAAAAATTTTGAAAATGTTGTAAGGGGGGTGCTTCGAAAAATTCAAATTCAAATTTACACCTAAATTAAGGGTTTTTCTTCGATATTTTCCACAATTTTCACCGCAAAGACTTTTCGAAGGACATTTTATACTATTTATGACTAGCTTTATCAATTAAAGTCAAAATATCGAAATTCTAAATTTTGAAAAATTTTGAAAATGTTGTAAGGGGGGTGCTTCGAAAAATTCAAATTCAAATTTACACCTAAATTAAGGGTTTTTCTTCGATATTTTCCACAATTTTCACCGCAAAGACTTTTCGAAGGAAATTTTATACTATTTATGACTAGCTTTATCAATTTAAGTCAAAATATCGAAATTCTAAATTTTGAAAAATTTTGAAAATGTTGTAAGGGGGTGCTTCGAAAAATTCAAATTCAAATTTACACCTAAATTAAGGGTTTTTCTTCGATATTTTCTACAATTTTCATCGTAAAGACTGTTCGAAGGACATTTTATACTACTTATGACTAGCTTTATCAATTTAAGTCAAAATATCAAATTTCTAACTTTTGCAAATTTTGAAAATGTTGTAAGGGGGGTGCTTCGAAAAATTCAAATTCAAATATATTTATTTTATATTATTATTATATTTTCCACAATTTTCACCGCAAAGACTTTTCGAAGGAAATTTTATACTATTTATGACTAGCTTTATCAATTTAAGTCAAAATATCGAAATTCTAAATTTTGAAAAATTTTGAAAATGTTGTAAGGGGGGTGCTTCGAAAAATTCAAATTCAAATTTACACCTAAATTAAGGGTTTTTCTTCGATATTTTCCACAATTTTCATCGCAAAGACTTTTCGAAGGACATTTTATACTATTTATGACTAGCTTTATCAATTTAAGTCAAAATATCGATATTCTAAATTTTGAAAAATTTTGAAAATGTTGTAAGGGGGGTGCTTCGAAAAATTCAAATTCAAATTTACACCTAAATTAAGGGTTTTTCTTCGATATTTTCCACAATTTTCACCGCAAAGACTTTTCGAAGGACATTTTATACTATTTATGACTAGCTTTATCAATTTAAGTCAAAATATCGAAATTCTAAATTTTGAAAAATTTTGAAAATGTTGTAAGGGGGTGCTTCGAAAAATTCAAATTTAAATTTACACCTAAATTAAGGGTTTTTCTTCGATATTTTCTACAATTTTCATCGTAAAGACTGTTCGAAGGACATTTTATACTACTTATGACTAGCTTTATCAATTTAAGTCAAAAATTCAAAATTCTAAATTTTGAAAAATTTTGAAAATGTTGTAAGGGGGGTGCTTCGAAAAATTCAAATTCAAATTTACACCTAAATTAAGGGTTTTTCTTCGATATTTTCTACAATTTTCATCGTAAAGACTGTTCGAAGGACATTTTATACTACTTATGACTAGCTTTATCAATTTAAGTCAAAATATCAAATTTCTAACTTTTGCAAATTTTGAAAATGTTGTAAGGGGGGTGCTTCGAAAAATTCAAATTCAAATTTACACCTAAATTAAGGGTTTTTCTTCGATATTTTCCACAATTTTCATCGCAAAGACTTTTCGAAGGACATTTTATACTACTTATGACTACCTCTATCAATTTAAGTCAAAATATCAAAATTCTAAATTTTGAAAAATTTTGAAAATGTTGTAAGGGGGGTGCTTCGAAAAATTCAAATTCAAATTTACACCTAAATTAAGGGTTTTTCTTCGATATTTTTCGCAATTTTCACCGCAAAGACTTTTTGAAGGACATTTTATACTACTTATGACTAGCTTTATCAATTTAAGTCAAAATATCGAAATTCTAAATTTTGAAAAATTTTGAAAATGTTGTAAGGGGGGTGCTTCGAAAAATTCTAATTTAAATTTACACCTAAATTAAGGGTTTTTCTTCGATATTTTCCACAATTTTCATCGTAAAGACTGTTCGAAGGACATTTTATACTACTTATGACTAGCTTTATCAATTTAAGTCAAAATATCAAAATTCTAAATTTTGAAAAATTTTGAAAATGTTGTAAGGGGGGTGCTTCGAAAAATTCAAATTCAAATTTACACCTAAATTAAGGGTTTTTCTTCGATATTTTCCACAATTTTCATCGCAAAGACTTTTCGAAGGACATTTTATACTATTTATGACTAGCTTTATCAATTTAAGTCAAAATATCGAAATTCTAAATTTTGAAAAATTTTGAAAATGTTGTAAGGGGGGTGCTTCGAAAAATTCAAATTCAAATTTACACCTAAATTAAGGGTTTTTCTTCGATATTTTCCACAATTTTCACCGCAAAGACTGTTCGAAGGATATTTTATACTACTTATGACTAGCTTTATCAATTTAAGTCAAAATATCAAAATTCTAAATTTTGAAAAATTTTGAAAATGTTGTAAGGGGGGTGCTTCGAAAAATTCAAATTCAAATTTACACCTAAATTAAGGGTTTTTCTTCGATATTTTCCACAATTTTCATCGCAAAGACTTTTCGAAGGACATTTTATACTATTTATGACTAGCTTTATCAATTTAAGTCAAAATATCAATATTCTAAATTTTGAAAAATTTTGAAAATGTTGTAAGGGGGATGCTTCGAAAAATTCAAATTCAAATTTACACCTAAATTAAGGGTTTTTCTTCGATATTTTCCACAATTTTCATCGCAAAGACTTTTCGAAGGACATTTTATACTATTTATGACTAGCTTTATCAATTTAAGTCAAAATATCGATATTCTAAATTTTGAAAAATTTTGAAAATGTTGTAAGGGGGGTGCTTCGAAAAATTCAAATTCAAATTTACACCTAAATTAAGGGTTTTTCTTCGATATTTTCCACAATTTTCATCGTAAAGACTGTTCGAAGGACATTTTATACTACTTATGACTAGCTTTATCAATTTAAGTCAAAATATCAAAATTCTAAATTGTGAAAAATTTTGAAAATGTTGTAAGGGGGGTGCTTTATCACAAATTTACACCTAAATTAAGGGTTTTTCTTCGATATTTTCCACAATTTTCATCGCAAAGACTTTTCGAAGGACATTTTATACTACTTATGACTACCTCTATCAACTTAAGTCAAAATATCAAAATTCTAAATTTTGAAAAATTTTGAAAATGTTGTAAGGGGGATGCTTCGAAAAATTCAAATTCAAATTTACACCTAAATTAAGGGTTTTTCTTCGATATTTTCCACAATTTTCATCGCAAAGACTTTTCGAAGGACATTTTATACTATTTATGACTAGCTTTATCAATTTAAGTCAAAATATCGATATTCTAAATTTTGAAAAATTTTGAAAATGTTGTAAGGGGGGTGCTTCGAAAAATTCAAATTCAAATTTACACCTAAATTAAGGGTTTTTCTTCGATATTTTTCACAATTTTCACCGCAAAGACTTTTCGAAGGACATTTTATACTACTTATGACTACCTCTATCAACTTAAGTCAAAATATAAAAACTCTAAATTTTGAAAATGTTGTAAGGGGGGTGCTTCGAAAAATTCAAATGCAAATTTACACCTAAATTAAGGGTTTTTCTTCGATATTTTCCACAATTTTCATCGCAAAGACTTTTCGAAGGACATTTTATACTATTTATGACTAGCTTTATCAATTTAAGTCAAAATATCGAAATACTAAATTTTGAAAAATTTTGAAAATGTTGTAAGGGGGGTGCTTCGAAAAATTCAAATTCAAATTTACACCTAAATTAAGGGTTTTTCTTCGATATTTTTCACAATTTTCACCGCAAAGACTTTTCGAAGGACATTTTATACTACTTATGACTACCTCTATCAACTTAAGTCAAAATATCAAAATTCTAAATTTTGAAAATGTTGTAAGGGGGGTGCTTCGAAAAATTCAAATTCAAATTTACACCTAAATTAAGGGTTTTTCTTCGATATTTTCCACAATTTTCATCGCAAAGACTTTTCGAAGGACATTTTATACTATTTATGACTAGCTTTATCAATTTAAGTCAAAATATCGAAATTCTAAATTTTGAAAAATTTTGAAAATGTTGTAAGGGGGGTGCTTCGAAAAATTCAAATTCAAATTTACACCTAAATTAAGGGTTTTTCTTCGATATTTTCCACAATTTTCACCGCAAAGACTTTTCGAAGGAAATTTTATACTATTTATGACTAGCTTTATCAATTTAAGTCAAAATATCGAAATTCTAAATTTTGAAAAATTTTGAAAATGTTGTAAGGGGGGTGCTTCGAAAAATTCAAATTCAAATTTACACCTAAATTAAGGGTTTTTCTTCGATATTTTCCACAATTTTCATCGCAAAGACTTTTCGAAGGACATTTTATACTATTTATGACTAGCTTTATCAATTTAAGTCAAAATATCGAAATTCTAAATTTTGAAAAATTTTGAAAATGTTGTAAGGGGGGTGCTTCGAAAAATTCAAATTCAAATTTACACCTAAATTAAGGGTTTTTCTTCGATATTTTCCACAATTTTCACCGCAAAGACTTTTCGAAGGAAATTTTATACTATTTATGACTAGCTTTATCAATTTAAGTCAAAATATCGAAATTCTAAATTTTGAAAAATTTTGAAAATGTTGTAAGGGGGGTGCTTCGAAAAATGCAAATTCAAATTTACACCTAAATTAAGGGTTTTTCTTCGATATTTTTCACAATTTTCACCGCAAAGACTTTTTGAAGGACATTTTATACTACTTATGACTAGCTTTATCAATTTAAGTCAAAATATCGAAATTCTAAATTTTGAAAAATTTTGAAAATGTTGTAAGGGGGGTGCTTCGAAAAATTAAAATTCAAATGTACACCTAAATTAAGGGTTTTTCTTCGATATTTTCCACAATTTTCACCGCAAAGACTTTTCGAAGGACATTTTATACTATTTATGACTAGCTTTATCAATTTAAGTCAAAATATCGAAATTCTAAATTTTGAAAAATTTTCAAAATGTTGTAAGGGGGGTGCTTTATCACAAATTTACACCTAAATTAAGGGTTTTTCTTCGATATTTTCCACAATTTTCATCGCAAAGACTTTTCGAAGGACATTTTATACTATTTATGACTAGCTTTATCAATTTAAGTCAAAATATCGAAATACTAAATTTTGAAAAATTTTGAAAATGTTGTAAGGGGGGTGCTTCGAAAAATTCAAATTCAAATTTACACCTAAATTAAGGGTTTTTCTTCGATATTTTTCACAATTTTCACCGCAAAGACTTTTCGAAGGACATTTTATACTACTTATGACTACCTCTATCAACTTAAGTCAAAATATCAAAATTCTAAATTTTGAAAAATTTTGAAAATGTTGTAAGGGGGGTGCTTCGAAAAATTCAAATTCAAATTTACACCTAAATTAAGGGTTTTTCTTCGATATTTTCCACAATTTTCATCGCAAAGACTTTTCGAAGGACATTTTATACTATTTATGACTAGCTTTATCAATTTAAGTCAAAATATCGAAATACTAAATTTTGAAAAATTTTGAAAATGTTGTAAGGGGGGTGCTTCGAAAAATTCAAATTCAAATTTACACCTAAATTAAGGGTTTTTCTTCGATATTTTTCACAATTTTCACCGCAAAGACTTTTCGAAGGACATTTTATACTACTTATGACTACCTCTATCAACTTAAGTCAAAATATCAAAATTCTAAATTTTGAAAAATTTTGAAAATGTTGTAAGGGGGGTGCTTCGAAAAATTCAAATTCAAATTTACACCTAAATTAAGGGTTTTTCTTCGATATTTTCCACAATTTTCATCGCAAAGACTTTTCGAAGGACATTTTATACTATTTATGACTAGCTTTATCAATTTAAGTCAAAATATCGAAATTCTAAATTTTGAAAAATTTTGAAAATGTTGTAAGGGGGGTGCTTCGAAAAATTCAAATTCAAATTTACACCTAAATTAAGGGTTTTTCTTCGATATTTTCCACAATTTTCATCGCAAAGACTTTTCGAAGGACATTTTATACTATTTATGACTAGCTTTATCAATTTAAGTCAAAATATCGAAATTCTAAATTTTGAAAAATTTTGAAAATGTTGTAAGGGGGGTGCTTCGAAAAATTCAAATTCAAATTTACACCTAAATTAAGGGTTTTTCTTCGATATTTTCCACAATTTTCATCGCAAAGACTTTTCGAAGGACATTTTATACTATTTATGACTAGCTTTATCAATTTAAGTCAAAATATCGAAATTCTAAATTTTGAAAAATTTTGAAAATGTTGTAAGGGGGGTGCTTCGAAAAATGCAAATTCAAATTTACACCTAAATTAAGGGTTTTTCTTCGATATTTTTCACAATTTTCACCGCAAAGACTTTTTGAAGGACATTTTATACTACTTATGACTAGCTTTATCAATTTAAGTCAAAATATCGAAATTCTAAATTTTGAAAAATTTTGAAAATGTTGTAAGGGGGGTGCTTCGAAAAATTAAAATTCAAATTTACACCTAAATTAAGGGTTTTTCTTCGATATTTTCCACAATTTTCACCGCAAAGACTTTTCGAAGGACATTTTATACTATTTATGACTAGCTTTATCAATTTAAGTCAAAATATCGAAATTCTAAATTTTGAAAAATTTTCAAAATGTTGTAAGGGGGGTGCTTTATCACAAATTTACACCTAAATTAAGGGTTTTTCTTCGATATTTTCCACAATTTTCATCGCGAAGACTTTTCGAAGGACATTTTATACTATTTATGACTAGCTTTATCAATTTAAGTCAAAATATCGAAATTCTAAATTTTGAAAAATTTTGAAAATGTTGTAAGGGGGGTGCTTCGAAAAATGAAAATTCAAATTTACACCTAAATTAAGGGTTTTTCTTCGATATTTTCCACAATTTTCATCGCAAAGACTTTTCGAAGGACATTTTATACTACTTATCACTACCTCTATCAATTTAAGTCAAAATATCAAAATTCTAAATTTTGAAAAATTTTGAAAATGTTGTAAGGGGAGTGCTTCGAAAAATTCAAATTCAAATTTACACCTAAATTAAGGGTTTTTCTTCGATATTTTCCACAATTTTCACCGCAAAGACTTTTTGAAGGACATTTTATACTACTTATGACTAGCTTTATCAATTTAAGTCAAAATATCGAAATTCTAAATTTTGCAAAATTTTGAAAATGTTGTAAGGGGGGTGCTTCGAAAAATTAAAATTCAAATTTACACCTAAATTAAGGGTTTTTCTTCGATATTTTCCACAATTTTCACCGCAAAGACTTTTCGAAGGACATTTTATACTATTTATGACTAGCTTTATCAATTTAAGTCAAAATATCGAAATTCTAAATTTTGAAAAATTTTCAAAATGTTGTAAGGGGGGTGCTTCGAAAAATTAAAATTCAAATTTACACCTAAATTAAGGGTTTTTCTTCGATATTTTCCACAATTTTCACCGCAAAGACTTTTCGAAGGACATTTCATACTATTTATGACTAGCTTTATCAATTTAAGTCAAAATATCGAAATTCTAAATTTTGAAAAATTTTGAAAATGTTGTTCGTTGCTTCGAAAAATTAAAATTCAAATTTACACCTAAATTAAGGGTTTTTCTTCGATATTTTCCACAATTTTCACCGCAAAGACTTTTCGAAGGACATTTCATACTATTTATGACTAGCTTTATCAATTTAAGTCAAAATATCGAAATTCTAAATTTTGAAAAATTTTGAAAATGTTGTAAAGGGGGTGCTTTGAAAAATTCAAATTCAAATTTACACCTAAATTAAGGGTTTTTCTTCGATATTTTCCACAATTTTCATCGCAAAGACTTTTCGAAGGACATTTTATACTATTTATGAATAGCTTTATCAATTTAAGTCAAAATATCGATATTCTAAATTTTGAAAAATTTTGAAAATGTTGTAAGGGGGATGCTTCCAAAAATTCAAATTCAAATTTACACCTAAATTAAGGGTTTTTCTTCGATATTTTCCACAATTTTCATCGTAAAGACTTTTCGAAGGACATTTTATACTACTTATGACTACCTCTATCAATTTAAGTCAAAATATCAAAATTCTAAATTTTGAAAAATTTTGAAAATGTTGTAAGGGGAGTGCTTCGAAAAATTCAAATTCAAATTTACACCTAAATTAAGGGTTTTTCTTCGATATTTTTCACAATTTTCACCGCAAAGACTTTTTGAAGGACATTTTATACTACTTATGACTAGCTTTATCAATTTAAGTCAAAATATCGAAATTCTAAATTTTGAAAAATTTTGAAAATGTTGTAAGGGGGGTGCTTCGAAAAATTAAAATTCAAATTTACACCTAAATTAAGCGTTTTTCTTCGATATTTTCCACAATTTTCACCGCAAAGACTTTTTGAAGGACATTTTATACTATTTATGACTAGCTTTATCAATTTAAGTCAAAATATCGAAATTCTAAATTTTGAAAAATTTTGAAAATGTTGTAAGGGGGGTGCTTCGAAAAATTAAAATTCAAATTTACACCTAAATTAAGGGTTTTTCTTCGATATTTTCCACAATTTTCATCGCAAAGACTTTTCGAAGGACATTTCATACTATTTATGACTAGCTTTATCAATTTAAGTCAAAATATCGAAATTCTAAATTTTGAAAAATTTTGAAAATGTTGTAAAGGGGGTGCTTTGAAAAATTCAAATTCAAATTTACACCTAAATTAAGGGTTTTTCTTAGATATTTTCCACAATTTTCATCGCAAAGACTTTTCGAAGGACATTTTATACTATTTATGAATAGCTTTATCAATTTAAGTCAAAATATCGATATTCTAAATTTTGAAAAATTTTGAAAATGTTGTAAGGGGGATGCTTCCAAAAATTCAAATTCAAATTTACACCTAAATTAAGGGTTTTTCTTCGATATTTTCCACAATTTTCATCGTAAAGACTGTTCGAAGGACATTTTATACTACATATGACTAGCTTTATCAATTTAAGTCAAAATATCAAAATTCTAAATTTTGAAAAATTTTGAAAATGTTTTAAGGGGGGTGCTTCGAAAAATTCAAATTCAAATTTACACCTAAATTAAGGGTTTTTCTTCGATATTTTGCACAATTTTCACCGCAAAGACGTTTCGAAGGACATTTTATACTACTTATGACTACCTCTATCAACTTAAGTCAAAATATCAAAATTCTAACTTTTGAAAAATTTTGAAAATGTTGTAAGGGGGGTGCTTCGAAAAATTCAAATTCAAATTTACACCTAAATTAAGGGTTTTTCTTCGATATTTTCCACAATTTTCACCGCAAAGACTTTTCGAAGGACATTTTATACTATTTATGACTAGCTTTATCAATTTAAGTCAAAATATCGAAATTCTAAATTTTGAAAATGTTGTAAGGGGGGTGCTTCGAAAAATTCAAATTCAAATTTACACCTAAATTAAGGGTTTTTCTTCGATATTTTCCACAATTTTCATCGCAAAGACTTTTCGAAGGACATTTTATACTACTTATGACTACCTCTATCAATTTAAGTCAAAATATCAAAATTCTAAATTTTGAAAAATTTTGAAAATGTTGTAAGGGGGGTGCTTCGAAAAATTCAAATTCAAATTTACACCTAAATTAAGGGTTTTTCTTCGATATTTTTCGCAATTTTCACCGCAAAGACTTTTTGAAGGACATTTTATACTACTTATGACTACCTCTATCAACTTAAGTCAAAATATCAAAATTCTAAATTTTGAAAAATTTTGAAAATGTTGTAAGGGGGGTGCTTTATCTAAAAAATTTACACCTAAATTAAGGGTTTTTCTTCGATATTTTCCACAATTTTCATCGCGAAGACTTTTCGAAGGACATTTTATACTATTTATGACTAGCTTTATCAATTTAAGTCAAAATATCGAAATTCTAAATTTTGAAAAATTTTGAAAATGTTGTAAGGGGGGTGCTTCGAAAAATTCAAATTCAAATTTACACCTAAATTAAGGGTTTTTCTTCGATATTTTCCACAATTTTCACCGCAAAGACTTTTCGAAGGACATTTTATACTATTTATGACTAGCTTTATCAATTTAAGTCAAAATATCGATATTCAAAATTTTGAAAAATTTTGAAAATGTTGTAAGGGGGGTGCTTCGAAAAATTCAAATTCAAATTTACACCTAAATTAAGGGTTTTTCTTCGATATTTTCCACAATTTTCATCGTAAAGACTGTTCGAAGGACATTTTATACTACTTATGACTAGCTTTATCAATTTAAGTCAAAATATCAAAATTCTAAATTTTGAAAAATTTTGAAAATGTTGTAAGGGGGGTGCTTCGAAAAATTCAAATTCAAATTTACACCTAAATTAAGGGTTTTTCTTCGATATTTTCCACAATTTTCATCGCAAAGACTTTTCGAAGGACATTTTATACTATTTATGACTAGCTTTATTAATTTAAGTCAAAATATCGAAATTCTAAATCTTTAAAAATTTTGAAAATGTTGTAAGGGGGGTGCTTCGAAAAATTCAAATTCAAATTTACACCTATATTAAGGGTTTTTCTTCGATATTTTCCACAATGTTCACCGCAAAGACTTTTCGACGGACATTTTATACTACTTATGACTAGCTTTATCAATTTAAGTCAAAATATCGAAATTCTAAATTTTGAAAAATTTTGAAAATGTTGTAAGGGGGGTGCTTCGAAAAATTCAAATTCAAATTTACACCTAAATTAAGGGTTTTTCTTCGATATTTTCCACAATTTTCATCGTAAAGACTGTTCGAAGGACATTTTATACTACTTATGACTAGCTTTATCAATTTAAGTCAAAATATCAAAATTCTAAATTTTGAAAAATTTTGAAAATGTTGTAAGGGGGGTGCTTCGAAAAATTCAAATTCAAATTTACACCTAAATTAAGGGTTTTTCTTCGATATTTTTCACAATTTTCACCGCAAAATCTTTTCGAAGGACATTTTATACTACTTATGACTACCTCTATCAACTTAAGTCAAAATATCAAAATTCTAAATTTTGCAAAATTTTGAAAATGTTGTAAGGGGGGTGCTTCGAAAAATTCAAATTCAAATTTACACCTAAATTAAGGGTTTTTCTTCGATATTTTCCACAATTTTCATCGCAAAGACTTTTCGAAGGACATTTTATACTATTTATGACTAGCTTTATCAATTTAAGTCAAAATATCGAAATTCTAAATTTTGAAAACTTTTCAA